>PVJA010028260.1:0-27778 GCA_004027025.1 Myocastor coypus | reverse complement strand
TTTTTTTTTTTTTTTTTTTTTTTTTTTTTTGTATCTATGTTTGGGAGCCTTGGGAGATAGCTCCATGGCATAAGTGCCTGCCTGGCAAATGCAAGGTCTCGAGTTCAAACCTCAGTCCCACAAAAAGAAAAAAAAAAAGTGTATCTGTGTTTGCAAAAGACATTGTTTTATAGTTTTCCTTTCATATAAAGTCTTTGTCCAGGGGCCTGGCAGGATAGCTTAGTGGTCTAAAGCGCCTGCTTAGGAAAGCTTAGGCGGCTGCAGGGACCATGGTTCGATCTCCGGCACCACATGCTGCTCCAGCCCTGCCCTCGGGGCAGGCTGAGCCGGCCATAAAAATAAATAAATAAACAAACAAAAGTTCTGAAACAAGAAAAAAAAATAAAAAATTATTTTAAAAAATAAAAATAAAAATAAAGCCTTTGTCCAGTTTTGGTGCCAGGGAAATAATGGTCTCATGGGAGTAATTGAGAAATATTTTTTCTTCTTTTAATCTTTTTGAGACAGGGTCTTGCTATGCAGTTCAGGCTGGCTTTGAGCTTATTTTGTAGCCCAGGCTGGTCTCAAATTCACAATGATTCCCCTGCCTCAGTCTCTCTTCCATATTTTGGAAGAGTTGTGTAAGATGGGCATTATGTCTCCTTTAAATTTTTTTTTTTTTCTTTTGCGGTACCGGGGACTGAACTCTAGACCCTATGCTTGCCAGGCAAGTGCTTATTCTACTGAGCTATCTCCCTGGCCCTTCTTTCTTTATTTTTTAAAACGTTTATTTATTTATTTATGTTATGGCTGGCTCAGCCTGCCCTGGTAGTACCAGGGATTGAACCGCGGTCCCTGTGGTTGTCTAAGCTTGCCTAAGCAGGTGCTTTAGACCACTGAGCTACCTCGCCGGCTCTCCCTGGCCCTTCTTTAAATGTTAATTGAAAATTTTCAGAGAGACCATCTAAATTTTGAGTTTCTCTTTAGGAAGATTTTAAATTATAAACTAAATCTTACTACATTACAAGGGAGACTAGTCACGTTACCTTTTTTTCTTTTTAATTTTTATTTTTTTTGTTTATTATTTTTATTCTTGTTTCAGAACTTTTGCTTATTCACTCATTTTTATGGCCGGCTCAGCCCGCCCCGAGGGCAGGGCTGGCACAGCATGTGGTGCCGGGGATCGAACCGCAGTCCCTGAAGCCGCCCAAGCTTCCCCAAGCAGGCGCTTTAGACCACTGAGCCATTCCGCCGGGCCCTACCTTTTTTTCCTACAATGAACTTTGGTATCACTTTGGTGTCTGGGGAGATAGCTCAGTGGCATAAACATCTGCCTGCCAAGTGCAAGGTCCCAAATTCAAACCCTCATAGCGCACCAAAAAAAAAAAAAAAAAGTCTGTCAATTATTCTGAATTTTCAATTTGATAGGCATAACATCTTATGTTTCTTATAAAGTTCTGTTGTTTCTATAATGGTAACACCTTATTCCTGACCAAATCCATGAATATCATTTTTATTGGGATTCCCAAAGACCCATCTCTTTTTTTTTTTTTTTTTTGAGACAGGGTCTCACTATGCAGTTCAGAGCTCACTTTTGTAGCCCAGGCTGGTGTTGAGCTCACATTGAGCCTCTTGCCTCAGCCTCCTAGGTGCTAGGATTACAGGCATGTGCCATCATGCCCGGCTCAAAGAACCATCTTTAAATTACTTTTATTTCCTTTCTAACTTTCCTGTTTTCTTTTCAATAATTTCTTTTTTTTTTTTTTTTGACAGCCAGCCCAGCCTGCCCTGGGGGTGGGGCTGGTGCAGCATGTGGTGCTGGGGATCAAACTGCAGTCCCTGTGGTTGCTTAAGGCTGTCCTAAGCAGGCACTTTAGACCACTGAACCATCTCGCTGGCCCTCAATAATTTGTTTACTTAGATTCAACAACTTTTTCCTTTTTCTGTTTTTGTAAGGCATAATCTAAGACTACTGATTTGAAATCTTTTCCAATACATTTAACATTATATTTTTCTTTTTCTGGAAGGAGTAGATGGAAGATGACTCCTGAGATTTGGAATTCAGACAATATAAAATAGCAAATTAGAAAGGAGTGAGAGAGAAGAGAAAAGGGGGGGAGGGAGAGAGAGAAAGAGACAGACAGAGGCAGAGAGATTGATTCTCAGAAAGCATGTGACAGGAAAATCAAAATTCACAGAGAAATTGAAGAGGTAGGTGGAACACAATGCAGAGAAGGGAAGGGGTAGTCCACATCTCCTCCTCTCTCTCCCCAGCTCTTGGTTTAAGGTTCATGAGATCATGGGAAAGGGAGACAATCTACAGAGTTTACAAAGTGAGGGGCTGCGGAGATAGCTCAGAATAAGCTGTTGCCTGGCAAGCACAAGGGCCTGAGTTTATGCCCTGGTTCTGCAAAAAACAACAAACCCAAGACTCTTAGCTAGGTGTGGTGGCACACACCTATAATCCCAGCACTTGGGAGGCTGAGGCATGAGGATTGGTGTGAGACCAGCCTGGGCTACAAATGTGAGCTCAAAGTGAGTCTGAACTGCATAGCGAGACCCTGTCTCAAAAAAGAAAAACAACAACAACAACAACGAAAAAGCCAGGAAAATAGCTGAGTAGAATAAGTCCTTATCTGGCAAGCTCAGGGTCCTGAGTTCAATCCCCAGTACTACAAAAAAACAAAACAAAACAAAAAAGTGAAAGAAAGCTGCCCTTCAGGGCTCCCAGTGTTACATTTCTATAGTGAATGGGGGAGGGACAATTGCTGGACACATCTAGAGAGCCACAATCAGGCTGGAAAAATGGGGGGAGGGTGTGTGTCAGGTACAAGACACAGGCCCTGCCTGCCCCCAGCTCAGGCTCAGCCTGAGTTGCTCTGGACTTGAAAGTCCTAGCATTGAGCCGGGTGTGGTGGCGCATGCCTGTAATCCCAGCACTTAGGAGGCTGAGGCAGGAGGATCGGTGCGAGTTCGAGACCAGCCTGGGCTACAAAAGTGAGCTCAAGGCTAGCCTGAACTGCACAGCGAGACCCTGTCTCAAAAAGACAAAAAAAGAAAAAGAAAGTCCTAACATTGTCCACGCTGTCAGCCTAGTCATGCTGCCTACTTGGTGCCTGCATCCAGTGAAGATCTGGGCTGGCTCTGGTGGCCTTCCAATCTATTAGCATGAGAAGGAACTCATCTTTTTTTTATTTTTTTAAATTTTTATGTATTTGTTTGATGGAGGGTCTTGTGTCTCAGCCCCAGTAGGGCTGGCACGGCATGTGGTCCTGGGGATTGAAATCAGGCTCTTTTGCTTGACAGTGAGGCACTTAGATTACTGAGCTATCTCCACAGACTGGGACTCATCTTAACTTGAATACTGCTCCAAAATGGTAGATCATAGTGTTGTAGGCAGCTGAATTAGATAGAAATATCACAGGCAGTTAGACAGGGGCAGGCCTTTAAGGATCACATGGAAAACAAGATGACTTCACAACTATAAACAGGCACTCTGCTGTGGGCCAGATGTCAAGACAAGAGTAAACAAATACAGCTACATACTTTAACCTAACCCCCAACAGGATTTAATCAATTTTACCTGAGCAGTGGTGCTCTTTCCCCTAATAAATGTATTCTGCTCATAACCTCCATTTTTTCCTAAAATTCATTCTTTGGTTTTATTTATTTATTTTTTTTTTAATTTTTAGTTTTATTTATTATTTTTATTCTCGTTTGAGAACCTTTGTTTATTCACTCATTTTTATGGCTGGCTCAGCCCACCCTGAGGGCAGGGCTGGCGCAGCATGTGGTGCCGGGGATCGAACCTCAGTCCCTGAAGCCGTCCAAGCTTCCCCAAGCAGGCGCTTTAGACCACTGAGCCATCCCGCCGGGCCCCCCATTCTTTGGTTTTAGAGAACACAAATTTGTCCCAGGTACTTTTCAGGTTGGGAGATCAGTTTTCCTTGTATCATTTGGACGTCATCCACCTGAGATCAGTTTTTATTTTTTATTTTTCTAAAAGAATTTTTTATTTTATTTATTTATTTTTTTTCTTGTTTCAGAACTTTTTTTTGTTTATTTTTTATGGCCGGCTCAGCCTGCCCTGAGGGCAGGGTTGGCGCAGCATGTGGTGCCAGGGATTGAACCGCGGTCCCTGCAGCCGCCTAAGCTTTCCTAAGCAGGCACTTTAGACCGCTGAGCCATCCTGCTGGGCCTGTGAGATCAGTTTTTACACTGCATCAATAGTAGAGTCACACATTTGAAATCACAGACACATTTCTTTTTTTCTTTTTTGTTTTTTGGTAAGTGTTTGGCTGTCAGGGCTCAAGTAAACAAGTAAAGTTAGCTATGTTGAAAGTGTATCACTAAAAAGTGACTGACTAGGGCCAGCCAAATAGCTCAGCAGATTAAAGCACCTGCAAGCAGGCACAGGGGCTGGAGGTTCAGTCCCCAGGCCTGCAGTGCCAAACCTGCCCCGGGGTCATTGGATGGCAATTGAGACTAGGTGTTCCCAGCTCTTGGGAGGCTGAAAACAGGCAGATCACTACAAGTCCAATCTAGTAGTGAGACCCTAAACACCCTTGCAGACCCTTCCCTAAAATACAAAAAAAAAAAAAAAAAAAGTGACTAAAGAAATCTCTATGCAAGTAACGAAGTCTTTAAAGTGTCACAAATATAAATCTCAACACAACGCAAAACAAGTAACACAAACATAACATGACAAGACTAGGAAGCAAAGTGACTCACTAAACCCCCAATGCCCCTGAAACCAATCTAGGCAGTCTCAGTAATATAAACTAAGCCGGGCATGGTGGCGAAAGTCTGTAATCCCAGCACTCGGGAGGCTGAGGCAGGAGGATCGGTGTGAGTTCGAGACCAGCCTGGGCTACAAAGTGAGCTCAAGGCCAGCCTGAAATGCATAGAGAGACCCTGTCTCAAAAAGACAAAATAAAACAAAAAACAAAAAACTATACATCCAAGTTACTCAGAAGGATAACAGAGGAGATCAGAGACTGGGTATGGTGGTGTGTGCCTCTGTAATCCCAGCTCATGGGAGGCTATAAACAGGCAGGCCACTACAATCTAGTAGTGAGACCCTGAACACACTGTAGACCCTTCCCCCCAGGGTCACAGGGTCACAACAGATTTAACTACACAGGAAATGGAAGTAACAACCAAAATGATCTAGGAGCTCCCAAAGGACACTAGGAAAAAGCTAGGAGAGTGAAATGAAGTGACACAAACATGAGTGATGAGTTTGGCAAAAAACTGGAGTCCATGAAAAGATCTCAGTCAAATATTTAGGAGATTAGCCCGGCGTGGTGGCACACATCTGTAATCCCAGCCCTTGGGAGGCTGAGGCAGGAGGATTAGTACAAGTTCAAGACCAGCCTGGGTTACAAAAGTGAGCTCAAGGCCAGCCTGAACTACACAGTAAGACTCTGTCTCAAAAAGGCAATAAATAAATAAATAAAGAAAGAAAGAAAGGAAATAGAAATTATTAAAGCCTAAAATATTTTTTTAAATTATTTTTCCAGAACTTTTGTTTGTTTATTTATTTTTATGGCCAGCTCAGCCTGCCCTGAGGGCAGGGCTTGCGTAGCATGTGGTGCTGGGAATTGAACTGCAGTCCCTGCAGCTGTCTAAGATTTCCTAAGCAGGTGCTTTAGGCCACTGAGCCATCCTGCCAGGTCCTAAAATATTTTTTAAAAACATCTAAGATATTAAAAATTATACAGAAAGTCTGGGCAGCAGAAGCAACCAGTATGAGGATGGAATTTGAGAACTAGTAGATGACGATATCTTTAAAGACTGTCCCTCTGGGGCCCAGCCGGATGGCTCAGTGGTCTAAAGCGCCTGCTTAGGAAAGCTTAGGCGGCTGCAAGGACCGCGGTTTGATCCGCTGCACCACATGCTGCGCCGGCCCTGCCCTCAGGGCAGGCTGAGCCGGCCATAAAAATAAGTAAATAGACAAACAAAAGTTCTGAAACAAGAAAAAAAAAATAAATGAAATTCTTTAATTAAAAAAAAAATACTGTTCCTCACAGACACCTACACAAGTGAATATTAAAAGTGGATCCGGTAGTTATTAGAAGACCCAAAGAAGACTGATCTAAGAGTAATTGGCAGGAGGGAAAAACCTGTTCAAAAGTGAAAACTGCCTGTAATCCCAGCACTCGGGAGGCTGAGGCAGGAGGATCGGTGCAAGTTCGAGACCAGCCTGGGCTACAAAAGTGAGCTCAAGGCCAGCCTGAACTGCATAGCAAGACCCTGTCTCAAAAAAAGACCAATAAATAAATAAATAAATAAATAAAGTGGAAACTGGCCTAAATAAAAACCTGTTCACAGCTGGGTGTGGTGACTCATGCCTGTAATATACCCAGCACTTAGGAGGTGGAGGCAGAAGGATGGCTGAGGTTTTTTTTTTGTTTTTTTTTTGGTCTTTTTGAGACAGGGTCTTGCTATGCAGTTGAGGCTGGCCTTGAGCTCACTTTTGTAGCCCAGGCTGGTCTCGAACTTGCACCGATCCTCCTGCCTCAGCCTCCCGAGTGCTGGGATTACAGGCGTGAGCCACCACACCCGGCTGGATGGCTGAGTCTGAGACCAGCCTGGGCTACAAAGTGAGCTCAAGGCCAGCCTGTGTGGCCCCATGGATCAGCCAGGAAGACTTTGCACTGTATGAAACAAGGCAGTCACGAAGGAACAAGCATTGTGGGACCCCACCAACGCAACGCACCTGCCCCAAACTCATGGTCACAAGATGGCAGGGTTGTTGCCGAGGCTGAGGGAGGGGGATGAGGGGTTGCTGTTTAGGAAGAGGGCAAGCCGTGGACAGTTGGTGATGGCTGCCCAATGAGCGAATCCTGCTGAATCCTGCTGTACTGTGCACTTCAAAATGAAATAAAAAATTTCAAAGAGCTCCTCAAAGGGCCAATAAGGATAACCGCAAACAGACTGAACATGCCTCCAGGCCTGAGCACAGGACCTATGGCCTTCCTGCCTCCAAGGGGCCCTTGCGATGCTCTTGCACAGGCAGCCACCACCTGTGGGCTCCAGAGCCAGCCTGAACTGTGGCTGAAGGGTAGTGAGGGGAGCAGACTTGGCCCAGTACTAGCGTGATGCGCAATGGGTGCTCCCTCTGATTGCAGAGAACAACTGCAACTCCTGTGATGGGCAAAGGGGCTGCGGAGCTTCACCCTTGGGGACCCAACGAGCGGGGCTGTACCTGGCCTCTCACCCTTGCACAGAGGTTCTCAAACTGAAACAGAAGCTCCCTGGCCAGAAGGCTTGCCCTCTTCCCATCTTCGGACCAACTCCTGGGGCCCACTCACCACTCCCAGGATCTCCCTCTGCTCCAGAAGGACTCCTGTGGCACTAACTTCTGTCTCGATAACCTTCTCAGAGGCCCAGCCCTAGAACCAGGGCTCAGGCAGCAGGATCCTGGCCCCAAGCCAAGGGCCTAGCCCTTGGAGGAGGCCACTGTGCTCTGTGGCCTGCCTGGGACCAACTACCACTCTCTCTAGGCCCTAGGTTGGGCATGTAATTCCTAGGCAGAAGAAGTTGGGTTCTGGGTTGTAGAAAATTGTAGCTGCTTTCCTATTGAAAGTGTTGCCAGGACCCGGCGGGATGGCTCAGTGGTCCAAAGTGCCTGCTTGGGAAAGCTTGGGCGGCTTCAGGGACCGCGGTTCGATCCCCGGCACCACATGCTGCGCCAGCTCTGCTCTTGGGGCAGGCTGAGCCGGCCATAAAGATGAGTGAATAAACAAACAAAGGTTCTGAAACAAGAAAAAAAAAATAAAATAAATTCTTTTAAAAAAAAGAAAGTGTTGCCAACTGGGGAGGTAGCTCAGCAGTCTAAGTGACTGTCTGGCAAGCGCAGGGACTGGAGTTCAATCCTCAGTACCACATGCTCCACCAGACCAAAACTGGAATGTGCTAAGTAAGTACTGAACCCGCAGACAGGGCTGTCTGCAGACTATGGGAAGAAAGCTCAGGGCTTCCCAAGACCCAACACTTCTTCCCTGTAAACCTTGAGCCCTGCAGTGTCTTGAGAGTTTGGGGAAAATACCAGAGGCCAGGCAGCCTGGTGGCACAGGGAGCAGGCTCAGGGGAGGCCTGGGAGACGAAGAGCAGGAGCTGACTCCTTGGTGACAGAATCAGAGCCTAGAAAGGCAAAGTGGTGGGACAGGATGACTTGGCTTCATGAAGCCAGGGACAGACCTGTGCTGAGACCTGACTTGCTGGTGGTAACCCCGAGCCCCGGGGACAACCCTGGGGGAACTTTCCCTTCCTACAGAGTGCTAGGACTCCTACAGTTGCGTCAGCTCAGCTTGGGCACTTTGGGGCCAACACCCAACTCCACCACACAGTGTTCTCTTGCTTTCCCAGAGGGCACAAGGACCTATCAGGTCTTGCAGCTGCAGATTCAGAGGTGGGCACAGCAGGACAGAAAGGCCATCTTAGAGATCATACCCAAACACTGCCCTCAGTGCTTTTAGGGCCTCGGCCCAGTGTCCAGCCCTTGGGAGATGAATGAGGTGCAGGCAGGGCAAGATTTCAGGAGGCAAAAAAAAAAAAAAAAAAAGATTTCAGGAGGCACTGATCTGCCAGGGCAGCCTTAGAGTGCCTTCTAGAGTCTGTGCCCCCCTCAGCCCTGCAGCTGAGATCCCAGAGTGGATATTAGAGAGCATCATGAGCCCAAAGCCTGGCAGCTCTGAGTGGGCTGTAAGGAAGCAGAGTTTTCTGTACTATCCCCAGGAGGGAATGACAGGGCCAGTGTGACAGCAATGACATGATGGGAAGAGCCAGGGAGAGTCAAGGGCTCAGGACAAAAGCTGTGGTGCTGCTGGGGAGGTAGGTAGCTTTGAGGTTAGCCAAAAGCAGGGAGGCCTTCCCAAGAAGTGAGGCTCATGCTTCATGGCTCTGCCATGGCAAGCCTAGGCACATATCCTATGATAAGAAGCTACTGTCTGCTGGGGACCAGCTGCTCTTCATCGACCTCTAGCCCTCAGATTTATTATTTATTTATTTATTTTTATAAGAATTTTATTTATTTATTTTTCTTGTTTAAGAACCTTTGTTTGTTTATTCACTTATTTTTATGGCTGGCTCAGCCCACCCCAAGGGCAGGGCTGGCGCAGCATGTGGTGCCGGGGATCGAACCGC
The DNA here is from genome assembly GCA_004027025.1 of Myocastor coypus. Taxonomy (NCBI): domain Eukaryota; kingdom Metazoa; phylum Chordata; class Mammalia; order Rodentia; family Myocastoridae; genus Myocastor; species Myocastor coypus. The sequence goes on along the minus strand of PVJA010028260.1, from coordinate 18,649 downwards.
GGTCCCTGAAGCAGCCCAAGCTTTCCCAAGCAGGTGTTTTAGACCACTGAGCCATCCCGCCAGGCCCCTAGCCCTCAGGTTTAGCTACTCTGAGTCTTAGTGAACAAATAGTCCTAGTGGGTGGCTAGGATGATTGAAGAGAAGACAGACCCACCATAGTGGGCCCAGTGCATGATGAGAAGACAGCAGGAAGACGTCTTGGAGAGGTCCAGGCGGAAGGGAAGAATAGCTCCTGAGTCTGGGAAAGCAAACTGTTAAGACAAGGATTCCTGAATTCTGACAAGCTCACCCCTGGGCAGGTGTGAGATGGTGTGCTTGATCCTCAGAATATTTTTCATTTTAGTAACTTTTTATTTTATTTTTATTTTGTGTTAGAAAAAAAAACTAGAACTAGGTGTGGTGGTGTGCCCCTAATCTCGGCTACTCAGAAGGTTGAGGCAGAATTACAAATTCAAGGCCAGAGCATACCTAAGATTTTGTTTCAAATTTAAAGAAATAAAAAGGACTGGGATCTCAACTCAGTAGCAGAGTGCTTGCCTAGCATGTGTAACCAAGAATTGAGTTCAACCCCTAATACTGACAAAAAGTAAAAAGTAAAAATGCAAGCCATCAAAAGTTTGATTGACATTCTAAGATAAGACTATGGAAAAGCAAGTTGATACAATTTTGTGATTGTGTTTAATGGTGATGCATTCACTAAGGTCTGCCATTTGGACCTGCTTGGCTATAGTCTTATGGTTCTTTGGCAACCATGGAAGGCTGATGCTGGGAACTGCTGAATCCAGGCATTTGAGCTAAATGGACCTGTTCTGATCCAGGTCAAACAACTCCTACCGTAACAGCATGACTTGTGTGTGCTTGACTAGCAACATCCGTAGTTAGCAAGTATCATATGGCTTAGAATTGAATGTTCCCCATAGCCTGTGTGTTCATAGGCAGGGTTTGTGAAAAGTGACTGGCTTATGGTGCTGATAGCTGACTTGCACACTGGAGGCTGGGGCTGGTCACAGAAGGTGGGTCACAGTGTGGCCCTAAAGGGTGCTTTCTGGGTGCTTCCTCTCTCTCATGGCTGCCACTCTGTGGACTGTTTCTACCCTGCAATGCCTCTGTGCTCTGCAGCCCTGCCTTGGAGCTACCTATGGACTGAAATCTCTAGTCCTGAAGCTGCAGTAACTTTTTTCTCCTTAAATGGCAGGTGTTGGGGCACTGTGTGTCAAGTGATGAGGAACTGATGCTGGGAACTGCTGAATTTGGGCATTTGAGCTAGCACTGTTGCCTAGCATGTACAACAAGGACTTGAGTTCAATCCCCAATACTGACAAAAAAAAAAAAAAAAAAAAAAAAAAAAAAAAAAAAAAAAAAAAGGCAAAAATGCAACCCCTTAAAACTTTGACATTCTAAAATGAGGTTACTTCAACAATAAAATAAAATAAAATAAAATAAAATGAGGTTACTTTTCTCTTGTTGATAGGACAAATACCCAACACTCAAAATTAGGGAGGAAAGGTTGATTTAGCTCACAGTTCCTGGTGGTTTCACAGTTTAAAGCAGTCTGTAGGAGACTTATGTGCTCAGGAAAGAGGGTCAGTGCCTCTGTCTTCTCCAAATGTCTCCTCCCTACCTGAGGCAGCCTCAATCACAGACACCGCCAACCCACACTACAGGGCCTAGATGATGGTCTGAAGGAGAGGCTGGGGCACCATCATGTCCAGAATGACCTTCTCCACACCTACAGAGGAGGCCGCTGGCCTGGGGGTGGGGGCAAAGCACATACTGCCAGGTTAGGGGTTCCTGCCTCTCTGGCCCTGCCTCTCAAGCCACTACCAGCTCCTTCAGCTGGGTCTGCCCCATGACTTACACGAGGCTTTGGGGGAACAACTAGACACAAACTATAATAGGGACTAAGTGTGACAGTCATTTTAGGTGCCAACTTGTATGAATTAAGAAATATTCAGAAACTTGGTAATGCCTTCTTTTAGGTAAGTACTTGAGCAGGCTTCCAAGAGGTTAGCATGTGCCACTGAGAGGATGAGGCAGAGAAGGAGCTGCCGCCAGGGTAGGCAGGCACCATCTCAACTACCAGGGATGAAGAGGGCCAACAGAGAGGCAAATCGGTGTCTTTCTAAGAGCTGGGCATGCTTACTGCCTACCTTAGACACCAGCAGGCCAGGCCCTGCAGCCTCTGGACTCCAGGATGTACACTGGTGCCTCTCACTCTGGATCCTTAGGTCCTCAACTGCAGACCAAGACCTGGGTCTGAGGCCTCTGGACTTGGATTGAGCCATGTTACTAGCATCCCAGGGTATCCAGAGTCCACAGATCACCTGTTGTGGGTGATTCTTAGCAGATTCTCCCAATAAATTCCTTCTACACACATATCCTATTGGGTCTGTCTCTGGAGAACTGTAATACAGGAGAAGAGGGAAAACTTAAGTTAAGGGCCCAGCAGGATGGCTCAGTGGTCTATAGCGCCTGCTTAGGAAAGCTTGGGCAGCTGCAAGGACCGCGGTTCAATCCCTGGCACCACATGCTGTGCCAGCCCTGCCCTCAGGGCAGGCTGAGCCAGCCATAAAAATAAATAAATAAACAAACAAAAGTTCTGAAACAAGAAATAAAACAACAACAACAACAGAAAAGAAAAAAAAAAAAAAATCTAAGTTAAGGAGCCAGCCAGGAAAATCAGGAAAATATAAAAACATAGTGGGTGCTTCTTCATTTTCACTTTAAGCCAGCATATTTATTTTTTTTTTTTAAACTAGGAATTGAACTCAGGATCCTGCACTTTCCAGGTGGGCACTGTCAATAAATATTTGAACACCAGGCAGGCTACAGTGTGCTGAAATATAGTAGTATATGAGGATAATGGCAGGAAAAATAATAAAAAAATAGTAAATAAAGTACCTCATGGGGGAGTAAGCTAATAATGGGGTGAAATGGCTTATAACCTGAGCCCTACATGAAGAAATCTGAGACCCAACAGAATGAGAGAAAGCAGAGTAATGAAGGAGGAAACCTTAGGAGAAGCTGCACCAGTCATGGGAGTTTGGAGCAATCAAAGTCACCCAGGTGTTCAAGCTGAGGAAGATTAAGACTTTGTTTTTGGCTACATTTTCGAAAATGGATTCAATTGACTGCATGCTGGGAGATCAATCTCCAAGTAGTTGCAATAGCTCAAGACAGATGTAGAGTGGGCCGAGTGGACCTAAGAGACAGAAATTTCAGACAAATTCAGTGGGGCACATGGGACCAATGGCTGCAGGAAAGCTTGCAGCCTATTTGGTTGTGTGGAGGAGTGGGGGTTTTGGCAGAAAAACTGCAAGTTTGGTTTAAGAAATGCTGAGTCTGGGGGCTGGGGAGATAGCTCCGAGGCACAAGTGCCTGCGTGGCAAGTGCAAGGTCGTGAGTTTGAACCCCGGTCCCGCAAAAAAAAAAAAGAAATGCTGAGTCTTGGAGTTGACTTTTATTTTTATTTTGTTAGTACCAGGGATTCAACTGAGTCTTGGATATTGTGTAAAACTCACATGGAGCGAGGAGGAGTCTAGGCAGGGAGGCGGGAAAGGATGGGAGGCACCAGCACTGGCCACACTAGAAGCCATGGGAGCTGCCTTGAAAGCCATGGTGTCAAGGGAGTGAGAATGGGGCCAGCAGCAAGAATTGAGGGTCCTCTACTTCTGTCTCCATGAGGAAAGCGGCCAACTCAGGAAATAGAGGAGGGTCGGGCTGGCAGGAAAGGCAGGAGCATTTGACAGCAAGCCATGTATGGGACACACTGCCATTTTACCATGGAGCCAGTGTATTGCCCTTGCCCAGCACCCTGAGGCCAGATACGCTCCTGTGATCTGCCTTGGATAATAAAGTGTCAGCGACAGGGACACATGCCACATCCAGGCAGAAGGGCACAAGCATAGCTCTGTGGCCACAGAAACAAACATTAGATCTCAGCCTGAGGAGTTCACATCACTTGGAAAGTGTGCTGGGCAGGGGCCCGGGAGATAGCTCCATGGCACAAGTCCTGCAAAAAAAAAAGGAAGTGTGCTGGGCAAAAGAAACCTTGTAAGCAGGGCCATGCTTAGAAGAGCCCTGTGCCCTGGTTTTAACACGCTTTCATCATCTTGAAATCCTCAGTAACTTATGAACAGAATATATTCATTCTGAGTAATTTTTGAATATGGTAAGGCCCCAGGCACAGGCTGCAGGGCTTCATTTTTGTTTGATATCAGGCCCTGCAAATTATGCAGCCAGTTCTTCTAAGCTACTGAGATTTTCTGGGGCATCACTGCAGCGTGATGTGCCCTGTTCAAACTAATCAACTGAGTAAAGAGGGGAGGCTGAGAAGAGATTGGCAGGTGGCACCAGAGAGCCAGACTAGGAAAGCTGGCCAAGGCTGCTGGAGTCAAGACACAGACAACTAACTCTGAGAACTCTGTAGAGACTCCTATTGGACAAGAGGAGGAGGGGGGAGTTTATGTACACATCTGCAAACATACTACATTGAGACCCAGTACAGTGGTGCCTTGGTTCACGAATACTTTGGTTTGTAAATGTAAGGGTCAGGCAGAATTCTGTTTTTGTTTGTGAACCCTGCACCAGATGATGAACATGACTGTGGCCATCTTTCCTGCCTGCACAAACACAAACATGGTTATGTATTCTAGATTCGTGGAACAAAGTAAGTTTATGAACTGAGGTACTACTGTGTTTTATAAAATTAATGAGGCACTCACAAAAATACATGAAAAAGAGAGAAGTACATCTGGGAAGGGGAGGCTAGAGGCAAAGGAAGATGTAAGAAAGGTTTCAGTGCCCAAGTGAAGCAGGTTTTCAAGGCCTAGTGTAAAGTCACAGGACAGAGGTGGGCAGGTCACAGAATATGTCCTCTCAGGAGGGAGGAGGGCAAGGCCCCAAGCACAGGCTGCAGGATAAGGGCTTCCTTGTAACCAAAGTGGGGGAATGGATGTGGTAGGACACAGACATAGGAAGGGCTGCTGAGAACACTCAGCAGGGGCTTTCTGTTTCTACCTGGGAGGCAGACATGAGGTCATCTGCTTACAGTGCCAGGATCCAGGAAGAGTCAGCAGTGGATGAGTGGACTATAGGAACCAGCCACAGTGATGCCCTGGAGGCGAGGCGACCAGGACACGGTGACTAAAATTCTGCTCTGGCAGGTGCTTTTCCTCTGCAGCTGAGCAGGTGGCTAGAAATGGTGGCCAGATCTGCCCAAAAGAGCTCACCAGATGGTTGAGAAGGAAATGAAAGAATGAGGACTCCTTAGAGGTACACCACCACCACCATTAAAAATGGCAGCACCTAACACATTTACTGTGACACCTTTCTGAGCATTTTTCACTATCAAGTCATTTACTCTTTGCTGTCCCATGAGTTACTACCATCATCACCATCTGAACAAGGACAAGGCAGAAGGACTGCCAGACAGCATGCCAATAGGACCCATACGTTTTGCTGTAATTCAAGAAAAAATTCACATTTAGTGGCTGGTTTAAAGATATTGTGTGCCTTTATATTCTAAGAAGGGAACGTCCATGTTAAGTTTCACTGAACACACATTTGTTGAGTATCTACTGCTTGCTGGAGCAGCGCAGAGCTGGGATTAGAGGTGACCCCCACCGCCACCCCTAAAGCCTCTGGAGGAACAAAGCCTGACCACACTGCAGTCATCTTGAGCTGTAACCACCGTAACTGCCCCTGAGTAACCCTGGCTAGTCTTCCCTATTCCTCAGAATACTATAAACAAACCCACTGCAGTGGAATGTGGTGCTTTCCAATGGCCCCTGGTGCCAGACAGCACTAGGAATGTGCCTGACATCCTTGATATACGAGCTCAAGATAAGCCAGGCCCACTCCAGCTGGGATGAAAGCCACTTTTGTCCTAACTCTTGTATATGGTTCTTCCTCTGAACCAAACTGTGGGGATTCACTCACAGGTCTTGCTGCTATCCTCAATCTTGTTTTAGAGTCCACAGTAAAACGACATTGCATGTGGTCCTGAGTGTGTTTGTTCTTTTTTTGCTCTCCTGCCTCTGGCCTACAGTGGTTAGTTCTTTCACATCAGATTTTCCTGGAACAGCTTCTCTGGTCTGTTCACTAAGCAAGTGATGGTGTGCTGGAAGCCAGAAGATCTGGGTTCCTGTCTTTAGCCATCTGGCCTAGGGTAACTTCCTGTCCTTCCTTGGTGCTGTTTCCCTATCTACACACTGAGGGGCTGGGATGGGTAATCTGGCAAAGTGTTTCTGCTCTACCACCACAATCTGCTAGCTTGGGAGGACATGCTATTTCTCAGCCTGGAATCTAAGTACAATGAGGTAAAACCCTGCTGAGATGGGATGAAGACAGGGAGAAGCCACTAAGCCACCAGCTACCACCTTACCATCAGACCCACAGAAGTCCCTTTACATTCTGCATTTGTGCTTTCAGATAAAGGAGCCGAGGCCAGGTCTGCAAAGTAATCTACTGACAGCCTCATGGGCACTATGTAGGGGCACCTAGATTCCATGGGAAAATGGTTTCCGTAGGACCATGCTGCTCCTTGCAATGATCACGTGCCTCCTGGAAGTTGCTGGGTGTGGCTAGTGAAGTTTGTGACCTATTTATTTATTTATTTATTTACTTACTTACTTATTTTTCTTTTTTCAGAACCCTTGTTTGTTTATTCACTCATTTTTATGGCTGGCTCAGCCTGCCCTGAGGACAGGGCTGGTGTAGCATGTGGTGCCGGTGATTGAACTACTGTTCCTGAAGCAGCCCAAGCTTTCCTAAGCAGGCACTTTAGACCACTGAGCCATCCCGCTGGGCCCCTAGTTTGTGACCTTTGAAAATGCCTCTATTCCTAAAACCACAGCCCACTGGCAGGATCCTGAATTCCGTCTCACTCAGTGCATACCTTCCAACAATTTTGTCAGTTGAGTAGGTAGGGGTTGCACACCCAAGAAACAGCTAAGACAACATCAAATGTCTCACAAAAGTTTATTTGAAAGTGGTCACATCTACACTTCTCATTTCAGTGTATAGACAACTCACAGTTCAGTGCTGTGATTCTAGTACAAGTTATATAAAACTGGAACATAATGAATATAGTGCACTTGATAGAAAAATAAATTACAGTTTAAATGCTACTATAGAACTCTACACATACAAAAAGTAAACAAAGTAGTTAGTGAGGTCCTCATAACCAACCATCTATTAGATCCAGGTCTGAAGAGAGAGTAAAGGACTGTGATGAAAAAAATACCTCTAAACTGGTGTTTAGAACTCCAGTGTCTGATAAAGAGAAAGCTGGAGCAGTGACTGAACTATGGTCTCAGCTGTACGGTAAGGTAACATTTACAGATCCTGCTGCTAAGCCTGGGGCAGAATCCCACCTCTACCAGTAGGTTAGCACAACGGAACTCAGCTTAGTGAGAGCTTCCACAACACAAGCTGTATTCCTCATCCTAGGACTAATGAACAGGACATTTTCAACCATTCCCTGATCACTCAAGAACCAGTATTTATGTTGAGAGTAAAAGAAAGAATAACCTTGGGGCCCGGCAGGATGGTTTAGTGGTCTAAGCAGGTGCTTAGGAAAGCTTGGGCAGCTGCAGGGACTGCGGTTTGATCCCCGGCACCACATGCTGCGTCAGCCCTGCCCTCAGGGCAGGCTGAGCCGGCCATAAAAATAAATAAATAAACAAACAAACAAAAGTTCTGAAACAAGAAAAAAATAAAATAATATATAAAAAAGAAAGAATAACCTTAAATAAACTGGAACAGTGCAGTCTTCGCTCTCCAGAATTATCCAAATTTCCAAACAACTACATGGTAAGATTAAATAGATATTAGTGAGCTCTCACAGACAAAGCTGAGACCATAAATTGCACCTTCTGGCCATGCCATGTGTGCAAGGACACACACCAGGATCAGCCAGGGGCCTCCAAGTTATAGATGGACTTCAGAAGCCATTGGAACCCCACCTGCCTTCTGGGCAGCCACTCTGCAAAGCTAAAAATCAGGGGCAGGGATGTTTGTAAATAAACTTTACCGAACACAGCCACGCGCATGTGTACTGCTGTTCGTGCTGCTTCTGTGCTGTGCCAGCAGAGCTGTGTGCAGAAGTATTCACCATCTCTAGAAAGAAATGTGTGGGACCTCTGCAGAGTGGGAAGACAAAAACTCTTTCTCTAAATCCTTACTTGGAAAAATATCAGAGTTTGCATGACTGGCAAATAATTCCACTATCAAAGGTTTAGAGAGAGAATGGAACTTGCTCTCAGGGTTTAGCTAAGAGAAGGCAGAAATACAAGTTTCACCTTGAATTGAGTAGCATGCTAGACCAAGTGGCTTAGAATTCCAAGCTAGCATCTTTATATGTCTATAGGACCTCTGAGATTGTACAAGAACAAAAGCCAAAAAAGTTAGTAAAACTTATGAAACATGTGAATTTTTCTTGAAGTGTAAAACTGTCAAGTACACAAGGAGCTTACTCATCACTGCTTAGTATGTCTCATGAAGAGTGGGAGGGAAATAACTGCGAGGCTCTTGTCAGGAGGAAACACTGCACACAAACAGAACTAGGATCTCACTGATTAACTCCCTCACTGAAGGAGTCCAGGGCTGTGAGCTGCAGTTGCTCATCTTATTTAAAAAACCACAACAACCCTCTTATCACCTAGCAGGAGCCTCTCCTGGCGCTCCCCGTGCAAAGGCAGCAGAGCAGCTATTGCAGCATGCTTTCTGTGTGCAAAACCATCAAGAAAGCCTGCAGCATTCTTGCTGTGCCTCCAGCCTCAGCCTAGTGTCACCAGCTGCCTTCACACCGTGTCTGCTCCAGCTTCTGGGCCAGCATCCTCCACTGGTTTGCACATACTTTCCTCTTCTTAGACAGAGATTCCCTTGGCCTGCTGCCACATCCACAGTCCTCCTCAGCCCTGCCTCTTCCCAGTACTACTATCCGCAGGGGAGCACAAGAGCATGAACTGGTGTGCCAGGCCTGGGACAACACTGGCAGCAGTGGTGACAAGAATCTTGCATCTGACAGGTATCTAATCTATCAGAGATAATTCATCATTCCTATTTACCATTTTCATGCTTGGGTATTTTACTTTTAGTAGAGATTCAAGAAGTGTCTATTAATATTCTGATTGGCAAGAATATAGATGAAAGCAGGTGATACAATATTTTCAACAACTTAATTCCTAAATCTTAGAAAATTTTCTTTTTCTTTTTGGTTACCAGGACCTGAACTCAGGACCTTGCACCTGCCAAGCAGGCACTTGTGAGCTCTCTCTCTGGCCCTGGAAAGTATCTGCCTTCTAAATACTACCATTATTATTATTATTATTATTATTATTATTATTATTATTATTATTTGTTTGTCTTTTTGACACAGGGTCTTGCTATGCAGTTCGGGCTGGCCTTAAGCTCACTTTTGTAGCCCAGGCTGGTCTCGAACTCACACCAATCCTCCTGCCTCAGCCTCCCGAGTGCTGGGATTACAGGTGTGAGCCACCATGCCCGGCTTAAATACTACCTTTAAAGTGGATGGGAAATTCAGGTCTTCCAAGCTACAATGCCTATAAGCTGCTCTATAGCTAGGAACACAGCACCAACTATCCAGGACATTTAGGGATGCCAAACACTGAAAAACCAACCCCAGCCTAACACATTCTGGGGCAGGCCTAGGCTGTATGTGCCACAGCTACGAGAAACAGGTTTTACAGTATAACCAAGGACTGCCGAGAGCAGTCTCCTGGAACTCACAAGCTTAGCATAATGACTATGGGGAGGTAGCCAGTAACCAGTGCCAGCTTTCGCTCTTTCAGCAGAATGTTTTGTGGAAAGTGCTTTCCAGTCTCTATAGCTCCCTGGGAAACAGTGCAAGACTAAAATTGCTGAGTTTTCCAGTTTGATCCTAGTGTGGCTGCTCGAGCACATAAGTATGCTACAGGAGCCTGGGGTAGCTCCAGCCACACTATTTTAAAGACTACAAAGGTGGATGTTCTTTTATACTGAGTAGTACAAATTAATGCTCAGTTAAATATACTCTTCAGGGAAGGAAGGTTAGGAAACAATCGCTAGGAGATGTAGTTTCACAGTTGTGGTGACTGATTACTTTCCCTGCATGAACTCCAGATCATCTTTTTTTCCCCACAGCAACTGGTGCTTCCTTTTCAGGGTACAGTGTAAAAGCTACATTAGGGTTATTTCTGAGTTTGGGATAACAGGGGAAATCTGTCTATTCCTCTGTGATGAACATGTACTACTTTAACATCCACACATTTTTATACAGCCTAAAAGGGATAGAAAAATACTTGAGAATTTTAACTAATAAAATCCTTATTATAGTATGACTTCTTCTAGCATGCTGGATAGAATTTGCCACATGGTAGGCCTTTAAGAAACAAAATCCTGTCATTCTAATCCCTGCTCCCTATCTCTGTCTTAGTGGTTTTGTTTTTCTTTTTTTAAGTTTAAAAGCCCTCAATCTGTTCAGCTTATATAGAAAGGAAATGGAAGCTGTGTTCAAATAGGTACTGACATGGAGTACTGCCTTTAGTACTGAAGTGCAAAACAGCTCCCCTCCTCTCCTGGCTCAGGAGGGCAGGTGGATGCCCGAGGTCAATGCCTAGGTCTCTCAGTGAGGAATCCGCCCCCCTTCTCAGGCACCAGAGTTAGCATGGTGCCCAGGAATATTTCCTGTGGGAAGACAAAGTTGTAAAAACATATGATGGGAAGTTGATCTCTATGTTGTTCTTCACAATGCTTATCTGGTTCATGGGAAGATAACCACTTCATAAGATATCAAAAGTAGGGGAGACATTTAATACTTTCTCCATTCTCAACTTTTTTTTTTTTTTTTTAGTATTATACTACCTTAAATAAGAACTGACCCTATGTCTAGCTAGGTAATATCTGCATCAATTTCTAAACTCCTGACTTACAGGTAATGCATAGAAAAATACGGTTTCTTTAACAGGCATTCAGATCTAGGGTACTTAGTCTGATACTACAGAGGGAAACAACAGTAAAAGGGTGATCACTGTCAGAGGCAGTCTTGTTATAAAGTCACCATAAACAGTTACAACCACTAGATGGAGCCAAGAGTTCTAAAGAATGTGCAGGGAAACTAATCCTCTTCGCTCAGGAATTAGCAACTCTACCTAGAATTATAGAAAGTAAACACCAGATATCTTCCTCTGGGAAAGGACGTAGTGATTACATTCTTCCAGTTGGATGGAAAATGTAGCCTTTTAACATGGAGTTGAAGTAAATGTATGGAGCGCTCTTTTACCTATCTGCAAAAGACAGACTCCAGAATTCAGCATATTCCAGGTGGAACAGATTCCAGGACGGACTGCTACAGATAGCTGGGCATTCCAGTTACCAGTTGGGAGGAGTGGTCTCCTAGAGCTCAGTAGTCAGTAAACACTTCTTCAGGACGGCATCTTCAGCCAGAGTTGATGTAGAACTAAAAGGAAGAGAGAATGGGTACAGGACATTCATATTTCCATCAGCCCACACAGAGATGTTGAGATCACAGACCTAAACGGGTATGTGGTAACACCTTAGGCAATAAGATATGCTGCAGACGGAAATTTTCTATATAAATGATGGCTATTTTTTATTTTTATTTTATTTTGTTTGTCTTTTTGAGACAGGGTCTCATTATGCAGTTTAGGCTGGCCTTGAGCTCATTTTTGTAGCCCAGGCTGGTCTCAAACTTGCACTGATCCTCCTGCCTCAGCCTCCCAAGGCTAGATTACAGGCATACGCCACTATGCTCGGCTTAACCTGACTGGTTATTTTCTTTCTTTTTTTTTTTGTCTTTTTGAGACAGGGTCTCGCTATGCAGTTCAGGCTGGCCTTGAGCTCACTTTCATAGCCCAGGTTGGTCTCGAACTTGCACCGATCCTCCTGCCTCAGCCTCCCGAGTGCTGGGATTACAGGCGTGCACCACCACGCCCAGCCAGGTTATTTTATTTCAAAATGTAAAATACCATAGTTTTGTGGCACATGGCTGTAATCCCAGCATACCAGAAGAATAAGGTAGGAAGTTTGCAAGTTCAAGGCCAGCCTGGGCAACATACTAAGACACTGTCTCAAAATAAAAAACAAACAAAAATGAGTTAGGGATGTAGCTTAGTACAAAAGCCCTGGAGCCAATCCCTTAGTTCTACCAAAACCAACACACACACACACACACACACACACACACACACACACATTACCCGCCCCCTCCAAGTTTCCTCTACTTCCTTGAATTATGATGTGCCTAACATACAAGTATCTATCTCTTCAAGAGTCAGGGATATGAATAACAAGAATCGTACTGTGCTGAGCATGACAGCAACATGCTTAGGAGATAGCAAACATAATACAGTACCCTGCACTTCTTACACAGTCCTAGATAGCCGTGCCCTAGTCCCTGTATCAGTTCTTCTGTTAGAGCTCTGAGAAAAATGAAATGACATGGCCTTTACCGAGGGCCACAAGACTGCTGTGTGTGAACTGAATGAACTTAGATGCAAGAAAGTATCAACATCTAATTTGATTTAATAGAAACCTAAAGCAATATCAAAGTATCTGATACAAAAACAAAAGTAATATAAAAGCTAAAAGCACTCCCAAGATTTAGAGGGTTTTTTTCTTTTTTCTTTGTCTTTCTTTCTTTTTTTAGTGGAACCTAGGATTGAACTCAGGACTTTGCACTTGCCAGGCTGGCACTTCGGCCTCTGAGCTATCTTCCCGGCCCTCTTAAGATTTATAAATGAAATACCAAGCATCTTTACTATTGCTCTTCATTCTTACTGCTCTACAGGAGTCATTTCAACTGTTTTCTCTTGTAGTTTCTTTCACTTTTTATATGCCCAGCTCTAGAACAGTGCTTCTTGGAATTTCTTAGAAATGCAAATTCTTGGGCCACACCTCAGGAGCACCGAATCATGTTCCGGGTGGGGCTCAGTAGTCTAGGTTCTACCAGGCCTTTCTCCAGAGACTGCTTCACAAACAACAGGAATTCCGAGTTCCGCCTGCTCTGAGCAATGTGCTTACAGTGAAGGATCAACTTTCTCATACCCTGCTGAGCCCCAGATCTTGCCTTCCTTTCAGCATCTGACTAATTTTGGTCATGTTGCTGAAATTACACAAGGATTTTTCACAACTGGGTGTCAGTATACTTCTGAATAATTTTTGTTTGCTCTGGGTTCAATAATTGACTCATGTAAATAACTTATCCCTAACATTTCATGTAGAATTATGAATCTCTTTTCAATTTATACAGGCAAAGCCAGGCGTGGTGGCACACGCCTATAATCCCAGCACTTGGGAGGCTGAGGCAGAAGGATCGGTGTGAGTTCGAGACCAGCCTAGACTACAAAAGTGAGCTCAAGGCCAGTCTTAATTGCATAGTGAGATCCTGTCTCAAAGACAAAAAAAATTTATACAGGCAAGTGATGTAATTAAGAATCTGTTGTTATGTCTTTATTTCTTGGAAAAAAATCCTCCCTCGAACTCTGTATCCTCTTTCTTCAATCTGGACAGGATCTTTTCTAAACCTGTTGGATGAGTAACGGCTGCTCATGACTTTCTTCAGATATATCACTATCCCTTTTACTTTTTTTTGGCAGGGGGAGTCACCTTGATTTAACTGAATGTATCTTCCAGTAGCTTCCTGAGAAAGGGTATTTGGAAAAGAAGCCAAACATTTTAGAGAACTGTATGTCTATTTTTTTGTATGTGGAACTGAGAATTGAAGTCAGGCCCTTGCACTTGCCAGGCAAGCACTTATTCTACTGAGCTATCTTCCCAGCCCAGAAAACTTCGTATCTAAAACTATTTCTATTTTAATGCCACATTTCACTGATAAGTTTTTCTGAATATAAAACTTTAGTGAAGGGCTGGGGGAGATAGCTCTGTGGTCTAAGTGCCTGCCTTCAAGTGCAAGGACCCAGGTTGGATCCCGGGTACCATGTGCCAGTCCTAGCCCTACACAGAGCTGGCCACCGAAACCAGGTGTGGTGGCGCATACCTGTAATCCCAGCTGGGGTAGCTAAGACAAGTGTATTACTGAGTCTGAGCTGTGTAGCAAGACCCTGTATCAAATAAATAAATAAGTAAGTAAGTAAGTAAGTATTTAAAAAAAAAACAAAAAAAAAAACAAACCCAAACCCCACACATTTCAGTGAAGAATGAGCTCCCTCCACAATCCTGAAGGTACTGCCCCTTGTCTTCTGGCTTTCAGTAATATCTGCTCCCATTTTGCATCTCATCCTTGCCAGGTGCTTTTGTCTCCCCCTCAATGGAGCTTTATATTATATTCTGACTTTAACCTGAAGCCTCATGAATTTCCTTGAACCTATTTGCATTCTTTGTGGGACACACAGTAGGTCCCTTGATTTCTCTTTGACAGTCTCATTTGTACTGATTCTGCTTTCTGGATCTCCTAGGATTCATTAGAATATACTTCATAGGCCTGGCGAGATGGTTCAGCAGTCTAAAGTGTCTGCTTAGGCAAAGCTTAGGCAACTGCAGGGACTGCAGTTCAATCCCCGGCACCACATGCTGTACCACCTCCACCCCCAGGGCAGGCTAAGCTGGCTATAATATAAAAAATAAGTAAATAAATAGAATATACTTCATAGACTAATCCTCTAATTTATTTTAACCTTTTCTTTCCCATGTCATATGTGTGTGTATATATATATATTTTTTTTTTATTTTTATTTTTATTTTTTTTTTTCTAGTTTTTGGGAAATAGCTTTAATTTTTTCTTTCTTCTTCTTCTTCTTTTTTTTTGTTTTTGCAGAACCAGGGATTGAACTCAGGACTTTGTACTTGCTGGGCAGGCACTTGTGCCCCTGAGCTATATCCCTGGCCCTAATAGCTTCAATTTTCAATAGGTTATTTGGATATTATTATTATTATTATTTTGGTGGTACCAGGGATCGAACTCAGGACCTTGCACTTGCTAGGTAAGTGCTTATTCCACTGAGCTATCTCCCCAGCCCCCTGGATTTTATTTTTAATGTGGTCTTTTTAAAATTTTTTTTAATTTTATTTATTTATTTTTTCTTGTTGCAGAACCTTTGTTTGTTTATTCAATCATTTTCATGGCCAGCTCAGCCCGCCCAGAGGGCTGGCACAGCATGTGGTGCCGGGGATCGAACCATGGTCCCTGAAGCCACCCAAGCTTTCCCAAGCAGGCGCTTTAGACCACTGAGCCATCCCTCCGGGCCCCAATGTGGTCTTTTTGAGACAGGGTCTTGCTATGCAGTTGAGGCTGACCTTGAGCTCACTTTTTGTAGCCCAGGCTGGTCTCAAACTCATACCAATCCTCCTGCCTCAGCCTCCCAAGTGCTGGGATTACAGGCATGAGCCACCATGCCCGGCTTGTGTTTGCTCTTTTATAAAGTTTCCTGTTACTATTATATAGTTGCAGTATTTTCTAAATTTAGCTACAAATTCTGTAAGGTTTTCTGCATGTTGGCTTTATTTCATTTCTTTTTCACTTGACATTAAGGGTTTCCTCATACATCTGACAATCTGTTTTCTTATGTATTTGGTACAGGGTCTCACTGCACAGGTTGGACTTGTAGTGATTCTCCTCTCTGCTGGGATTACAGGTGTGCGTCAACATGCCTGGTCCCTGTGGCCCTCAGCTGAACACACCTGGGGGCAGAGCCAGTGTGGCATGTGGTACTGGGGATCGAACTGTGGTCCTTTCCCTTGCCTAAACAGGTGCTTAGTCTGCTGAGTCATCAGCCCCAGCTGTTTGAATTGATTTTTTAGGAGAGTTTTATTTTTTGTTTGGTGCCAAGGACCTACCAAACCCAGGGCTTCCAGCATGGTAGGCAAGTGTACCACTGAGCCAAATCCCTGCCTGTTATTTTAAATAGAATTGATTTTGTTTCTCCTCCAAAAGTTGCGTAAAAACAGAAACAGAAATAATTTCCTCACCTGGTCACATCGTCTACCAAGAATGGTGCTGGGGGAGAGATTAGTGAGAGTCCATCTTTATTAATATGTCCTTCCTTCTCTACCAACGATGTTCCGCATCCCACAGGTCCATTAGAAATGGCACTGCTCTGCTGGGGGAGATACAGCACAGCACATGTCTGGATACCATAGTAATAACATGTATCCCTTTAGTACCTCAGCTTCAAATTAGTTCTAGTAATGACTATGGCAAAAAAGAAGACTTGTTGATAGTAATGTTGTTTTATTTTTTAAACCATCCTTCCCCTCCAATTTTTACTTTTGTTTTGCCTGCATGATTAAGCATTTACAAACAGAAAGATCAAGCCATGAATTTGAAGCCACTATACTGAGTTAACAGGTCTCTGATAAGAACATCCATGACTGTAAAGAACAGAAGTCACATCCATTTAGGCTTCCCTCTCAGAAAAAAATCACAAATATAGACTCACTGGGATGATCCACCGGGGTGTGATTGTGGATGCTGAAGACACCTAAAATAAATGCAAGTATTTACTTTTAAGGAAGACTGGTTTATTTTCATAATTATACTCATAACACTTTCTTTTATTATGAAATTTATTATAGAAAGTACAATTCTTTCTTTCTTTCTTTTTTTTTTTTAATTATGGCCAGCTCAGCCTGTCCTGAGGTTGGGGCTTGCATAGCATGTGATGCCAGGGATCGAACCTCAGTCCCTGCAGTTGCCTAAGTTTACCTAAGCAGGCGCTTTAGACTGCTGAACCATCCTGTGGGCCCGAGGAGTATAATTCTTAATGAGTCCCCCTGACCTGACATAGACTTTTTTTTTTTTGCGGGATCAGGGTTCAAACTCACAACCTTGCACTTGCAAAGCTGGCACTTGACATAGACTTTTGAATCAAAGACTTCTACAGCATGAATGCAATATCTTACCACTTAAGAAACTGTCATAATTTTATTTTATTTTTTTGGGGTGATGCTGGCTCAGGCTGCCCTAATGGTGGGACTGAGGATTGAACCGCCATCCCTGGTGCTCAACGGGAATTCCCGTGCAGGCACTTTAACCACTGAGCTAATGCAAAAGACCCCCAAGAAATTGTCATAATTTTTTTTTTTTTTTTTTGGTGGGACCAGGGTTTGAACTCATGGCCTTGTACTTGCCAGGTAGCCACTTGTGCCATGGAGCTATCTCCCCAGCCCCTATAATTTTAAGAATTTCTAATCTATGTATGAATGAAGAATGCTACTACACTGGGTGTGGTGGCACACGCCTATAGTCCCAGCACTCGGGAGGCTGAGGAAGGAGGATTGATGTGAGTTCGAGACCAGCCCGGGCTACAAAACTGAGCTCAAGGCCAGCCTGAACTGCATAGTGAGACCCTGTCTCAAAAAGACAAAACAAACAAACAAACAAACAAACAAGAATGCTACTACTACTTTGAGTTTATTTAATATTTATCTTACTGCACACCCAGTGTTCAGTTTAACCTTTTTCTGAATGTTGTTAATTACAAACGATCATAGCCTTCTAAGGAGCACCCTAAGCAATGGACTGTGACTAATTCAAATGATTGGCACTAAGTGCTATAGATGAATATGCAAAGAGCTGGCTCTCTGCTTATTGTGTATGTGTTGAGGAAGGCACCAATAACAACAGCCATTTTGCGCCTGAGTCACACTGCCTTTGTTACATTTGCCTTTGGTGTTTAGTTTTTTAGATCTTACTTTTCTGTACAGAATTACAACCTAATAAAACTTTCCTACTTTAGAAACTTAGACTAGTCTCTTGCACTGGTATTCTCACTTGCTGATAAATAAAAATCCAGTGTTGAGTCCAAATTTTAGTAAATTAGATAACTACCAGAAAAATAAAAATACAAAGTCTGACATTTCTACAAATATTAGGAAAATACATTCAGCTAGTAGGAAATAAAACAATAAAGAGAGAAAAATGTGGTGAATAGCAAAGAAAAAAGGTGGTTTGGCATAAATGAGAAATAATCATAACTATAATAAATATACTAAGATATTAGCCATACTATGAACCTAGAATAAATACATAGTACGACAATATAGTAACTATAATCACAGTAAATCTAAATATGTTAAACTGAAGATTGAGATTCTCAAAATCTTTTAAAAGAGATCCAGCAAAATACTGTTTACCAAAGACCCATTCAAAAGCCAATAGATATAGTAAGGTTGAAATTCTTTTTTTTTTTTTTTTGGTCTTTTTGAGACAGAGTCTCACTATGCAGTTCAGGCTGGCCTTGAGCTCACTTTTGTAGCCCAGGCTGGTCTCGAACTTGCACCGATCCTTCTGCCTCAGCCTCCCGAGTGCTGGGATTACAGGCGTGAGCCACCACACCCGGCTTGTAAGGTTGAAATTCTAAGGAGTCAATTTTTGTATCTGTCACAAAGGAAATTAAGAAAAAGGGGCAAAAAAGGAAAGAAAGAAACAAACGGCTTGCCAGGCATAGTGGCTCATGTCCATAATCCCAACTACAAGGGAGCCTAAAGGAACAGAGCTACAAATTAAAGGCCAGCTTGTATAACTCAGTGAGATCTCATCTTAAAAAAGAAAAGAAAAACAGTGAGAAAAAGGATTTCAAGAACCTATAAGTAGGGGCCAACCAGATAGCTTAGCGGTCTAAAGCACCTGCTTAGGCAAGCTTAGGCAGTATCAGGGACCGTGGTTCAA
>PVJA010028259.1:0-27752 GCA_004027025.1 Myocastor coypus | reverse complement strand
TCTGTTCTGTTCTCCTTTGTACTTTTGTGTAGTTGTTCCCCTACTTGGGATGCTATTGATTTAGGCATGTCTTTGTCAACTTTAGATATTATTTCTGCTCTGATGTCCTCTATACGTTTCTCCAGCCGTTTTTCCACTTCATGTATTTCTTTTTTTACTTCAGATGTTATCTCTGATCTCAGTTGCTCTATAAGTTTCTACACTTGTGTGTCTGCCTCAGATGCTACCAATTCAGAGGTTTCATCTGTATGATTCCCATTTTCTTCCATGATGGTGTCTTCTGTATTTGGTTTTGGTGGGCACAGGCCCTGAGATTGCCTCCTACTCCTTGTTGTTATCATTTTGTATGGAAGCAACCTCTGCACTTTGGTGGCGTTATGCTGTGTCTATGGGCGTGTGGTCTGGAGACTCCAAGCCGGTTCCTCTACAGAGGTTCCTGACTCTGTGTTGGAGCTCGGGCTGCTAGCTTCTGTGAAGCCTGGCAGTTGTGCTCTGTAGGTGGAGGTGGTGCTTTGGGATTGAGTGGTCCTGGTAGGCTCGTTGACCAGATCAGTTGCCAAACGAGATGTTTGATGGGTTCGCGGTGCTGGAGCTTGGGCTGGAGGGGTTCAAAAAAAAGGGGGGGGGTAGCGGGGGAGGGGAAGGTGGGCCAAGGATCCTGACCCAGCCAGTGCGCGGGCTCTGCTCCCAGCGGTGCGGTTCGGGTCAGGGCTGGAACAGAAAGTTAGTCGCAGTAACGCAGAGGTGGGGCAGAGGGGCAGAGGCAGCTTACCTGCGGCGGGCGCACGAGCTTTGCTCCCACCAGTGTGGTTCGGGTCGGGGCTGGAACAGGAAGCCAAGATCTTAGTAAGAGATGCTTAGAGCTTGAGGGCCTGGTCTTATGAGTAAGTTGATGTTGTAATCAGAGGAATGAGTTATTTGTTACTAGTGAATTTGTTATAAAAGTAAGTTAGGGCCTCTCTTACTCTCACTCTCCACCCAGGATGACCTACCAAGGAGCTCCTCAAATATAGCACTACATTCTCATGTTTCCCAGCCTCAATAACTGTGAGTCTAAAGAATATCTCATCAGTATCAACTACCTAGCCTCTATATTCTAGTGGCAGCACAAAACAGACTACCACAATGGTGAGGCCAAGAATGCCGATGAAGGCTCTAGTGCTACTGAAGTAGTGGTGAATCTGAGAAAGTCTTACGACATAGAATGGATGGGCACAAGCTACTATGGCTCTTGAGGTACAGTTGTCTCTCAATATTATAGCTCCATGTTTGCTGAGTGATGTTTTAAACCAAAATATTAGTACTTTAAATAATAGACTTTGTGATATTTTGCCTGTAGTTATGTATACATTTCAATAAATGCATTATCTTGTAGCCTATTGTGGGAAAAGGTTCCGAAGAGAAGCAAAAGCTCTTTTTAAAAAGAAATCTGGTGCTCACAATTCCCCTGACAACAGAAGAATAAGGTAAGAGTCTTCTCCTTTTAGTAAATTTTGAAACGATTTTTATAAGCCATCACTGCTCTATATCTGACTTATTATACAATTCCTGAGGAAATTCATTACTTGAAATCTATTACATGAAATATAAAAAATTCAATACCTGAAATCCATAACTTAAAGAAAAGTAAACAAACAACAGTGTTTTCATAAAACCCAAGACCTACGCATACTTTGGAAAAATATTTTTTTTAAGTTAAAAAGGGAAAAAAAAGCAAAATTTCAAAACAAAATAGGTAGGGGAGATAGCTCAGTGGAAAAAGTGCTTGTCTGGCAAGCACAAGGTGCTGAGTTTGATCCTTGCTCCCACCAAAATAATAATAATAATAATGGTAGAGTATCAATAATTAATACAGTGTCCATTATTTTAAAAGTAGTTACTCAGAGTACAAGATACAGTCATGAAATGTCCAAGGAGTATTAGCACAAGACCTTCTTTTTTATTTTAAAAAGAAAAAATAAAATCAACAATAAAGCAGAGTTTCAAAACAGGTTACCGGAGGAGTTACAATAATTAATACGTTGCATGCTGTTATCTTTGTAGTAATTGTTCATTGTACAAGATATAGATGTATCTTGTTCAAAATATTAACATAAGCCCTTTTTGATGAATTAAGAAAAACTAGCAGCATAACTATCTTAACTATCTTGTGTAAATATAAATATATTATTTTCCTTTTCCATTCTTTCCTTTCTACCTTCCCTATCATTGCTTCTGTTTCCTATTGAACTGTTTCTTCCCAGTTCACAATATTTACTGTACATTTTGGACCTTTATTTACTCTTTCAGTTTCTCACACCAGGGACACTACAATATTTACACACAGAGGTCTGACTCATCTCACTTATTAGTATGGTCTTGAATTGCATCCATTCACTCATAAAAGTCTCAAGTTTATCCTTCTTTCCAGCTGATTAGTACCACATTGTATAAAAGGACCACATCTTTTTTTTCAATTCTCTGGTTAATGGGCATTTAGTTTGTTTCCAAGATTGAGCTATTACAAATTGTGCTGCTATAAACATGGGTACACATGTATCACAGTGGTATGATGATTGTAATTCTTCTGGGAAGATACCCAGAAGAGGAACAACTGGGTCAAGTAGGACCTCTAATCCTAATTTTTTAGGCATATCCTCCACACTTTTCCATAGTGGTTGCACCAGTCTACAATCCCACCAATTGTGAAGAAGGATTCCTTTAGTTCACAGCTACTCAAGCATTTGCTATTGGTTGATTTTTCAGTGATAGTCATTCTTTCTGGGGTGAGATGGAATCTCAGTGCTGTTTCAACTACTATCTCTCAGGTGACAAATGTTGTTGAACATTTTTCCATATATTATTTGCAGATTGTATGTCTTCATCTGAGAAGTGTGTATTCATCTCAGATGTACATTTTTGGACTGGACTTTGAATTGGGGGGCTAATTTTTTTAAATTCTTTCTGGGACAATAGCTAAGAATTTTTCCCACCATGTGGGTTGTCTTTTCACTCTGTTGGTGATTATTTTTTGTGTACAAAAACTTTCTGATAAGATGACAACCCAGTTGTCCATTATTTGTAGTATTTCCTGTGCAGGCTGGGTTTGGTTTATAAAGTCTCTGCCTATACGTATGTCTTCAAGATTTCTACCTACTTTCTCTTACAGTAGACTCAGTGCCTCGGCTTTAATATTTTTCTCTTTTATCTTTTTTATTTTAGTTTAATGCATGGTGACAGACCTGGGTCTAGTTTTAGTCTTCCACATGTGGAGACCAATTTATTAAAGAGGCTGTCTTTCTTTCAGTGAACATATTTGGTTGCTTTGTCAAAGATAAAGTGGTGGAATTTATTTGGAGTTTGTGTGTACATCTTCTATCCTGTTGCACTGATCTTCCGATTTGGTGTGTTTGTTTCTTACAATGTCATGCTGATTTTATAGCCATAGTTTTATGGTATAATTTCAAGTCAGGGATTGTGATGTCCCTGACTTGCCTTTGTTGTCCAGAATTCCCTCTGTTAGTTGGAGTCTTTCTGGTTCCAAATGAATTTTAGTAGTATTTTATCTAGGTCTGAGAGGTATGCTAATTGTATTTTGATGAAGATTACCTTAAATCCATATAACAATCTTGAGTATATGTCCATTTTCACACCAATTCTTCCTGTCCATGAGTAAGAGATTACTTTCCATTTTTTGATACCCTCTTCCTTCTCCTTTTACAGAGTACTGTATTTTTCACTGTATAGATCATTGTTACTTCTTTTGTTAGATTTATTCTTAAGTATTTCTATTTTTAGATGCTATTGTGAAGGATGTGGTTTTTCTAATTTTCCTCTCTGCTTGTTGCTTTTGTACAGACAGGAATGCTATTAATTTCTTAGTGGTGACTTTGTATCTAGCTTCACTACTCAGTCTAATTATTAAATCTTGACATCTTCAGCTGTTTTTGGATCCTGTATGTAGAGAAACATGTCACCTGAAAATAATGATAATTTAGTTTCTTCCCTTCCTAACTTTGTTAATTTTATTTCTTTCCTTAATATAATTGCTCTATCTAATGTTACCAGACTCCATTGAATAGTTGTGATAGTGAATATTCTTTTCTTATACTTAATTTTAGAGTGAAAAGCTTTCAGTTTTTCACTACTTAATATGATGTTAGTTAATTGATTTACCGTAGATGGCTTTTATCAGATTTATATAAAGACTATCCCAATTTTCTGTAGGGTTTTTATCATAAAGGATATTGGGCTCTTTCAAATGTTTTCTCTTCATCTATGGAGATGATCGTGTTACTTTTGTCTTTGGTTCTCTTAATAAGGAATATCACATTTATTGAATTTGCCCTGTTGAACATTCCTGCATACCTAGGATGAATCCTACTTACTTGTGGTGTGTAATCTTGACGATTTGATGCATTCCATTTGCTAGCATCATACTGACGATTTTTGTGTTGATGTTCATTAGAGAGATTGGCCTATAGTTTTATTCTTTGGTTGAATTTTTTTTTTTCTAGCTTTGGATTCAGGGTAATATTTGCCTTCAAGAGTGAATTTGGAAGTAGTGCTTATCTTTCAATTTCCTTAAAGAGTTTTTACTATCAGTGGCATTAGTTCTTCTCTAAATTTCTTATAAAACTCAACAGTGAATCCATCAGGACTTGTGTTTTTGTGGGGGGTGGGTAAGGTCTTACATTTTCAACTTCACTATCAGGTACTCAAGTTATTTAGAATTTTTATCTTATTGATTTAGCTTTGGAAATTTGAATGTGTCTATGAACCTATTTCTTCACTGTTTTCCATCTTATTAGAGTATCAGTTCTCAAAATAGACACTGATGATCTTCTGGATTTCTGAAAAGTCCATGGTGATCTCCCCCTTTTTCATTCCCGGTTGCTTGATTTTTGGTTTTTCTTTCCTCTTTTTGATCAAACTGACTAACACTTTATCAATTTCATTTATTCTTTCAAAGAATCAACTTTTTGTTTCATTGATTCTTTGCATTGATTTCTTAGTCTTAAGTGCATTCTGCTCAGAAGATATAAGAGGAAATATTTCACTTATAGGGGCTACTGTTGGCTTGCTTTAGACTCATGATGTGTGAACCTCTGACAGTATCCTTCCTGTGGGTCCTGCAAGTGTCTATCATGTGAATGCCGAGGGAGGAAATAGACCTGCTGCACTCACCAGCACATTCCCAGCCATGTGTGAGGTTTCTATAGTCACATCAAGGGACTCAGTTCATAGATGATTAGCTCCAGAAAGGAGTCATCATAAGTATTTTATTCAGTACTATATTTAAGATTGGCAGAATATGCCCAGAGGCTAAGCACATCCTTCTGTCTGTTTTTCAATAGTCTATATGCTAAAAAGATTTTTAAATTTAAATTATTTTTTAAATGTCAAAAAAATCTTTCATAACAACCAAAGTTTTTTTTTTTTTTTTAGTTTAAATTAAAATGCTCATAAATTTTAAAAGTCAAACTTCTGTTTATGTGTTATCTGTAATTGTACCACACTACAATACAGATTTGGGAAATTGTTACCAGAGCCTTTATAGGCCAAATAACCTAAGTTATTTGTTCTTTGACCTTTCTCAGAAAAAAGACTCCTATAAACTCAATGCTTTCTGTATATCTGTCATACGGTGCAAGTTTAATAAATATTAATTAAAGAATAGAGCAGCGTGGTGGTGCACGCCTGTAATCACAGCACTCAGGGGGCTGAGGCAGGAGGATCGGTGCAAGTTCAAGACCAGCCTGTGTTACAAAGGTGAACTCAAGGCCAGCCTGAACTACATAGCGAGACCCTGTCTCAAAAAGACAAAAAAAAAAGAATAAATAAACATCTCTAGCAGTAATTCATCAAAACAATAATCAAGCTGAAAACAGATGACAAAACTGAAGTGCCAGGGGCCAGGGATTTAGCTCAGTGACACAATGCCTGCCTGACAGATGTGAGGTCCTGAGTTCGATTTCTGGTACTAAAAACAAACACTCCTCAGAGAGCAGTTACACAAAAACATAAACAAATAAATGTTATAATCACGTTATAAGAAATCTAAATATTGAAATAAAGTTGATTTTAAAAGTTACCTGGGGGGGCTGGGGAGATAGCTCAGCAGAATAAGTGCTTGTTTGGCAAGTGCAAAGGCCTGAGTTCAATCCCCAGTTCCACAAAAAAAAAAAAAAGAGTTACCTGGAAGCACAGGAAGAGTTTCCTCCTGTGGCTGCAGAGTGCAGAGTTCTGATGATATTTACTTCAGGAAAGGTGATAGACTCAGATTTGGTTGGTCCTAAAGGTGATGGACAGAAAGGCTCAACTCTCAGGAGCAGTAATCAGCAAGGTCACAGTGCTAAAAGCTTGTGAATTTTTAATAGTCTGGACATCTCCAAGAGTATTTGTCACACTTGGCATGATGTTTCTCAAACAATTAATATCAGATTTATATAAAATTATAACTTTCAGAAGGAAAAACATTACAGCTACCGTAAATGGTTTGTTAATCATTATAAAAAGCCATAAATGTTTTTTATAAGTGGCAAATTGTGCTTACAATGCTAAAGGTGTTGAAATCATTTATGTATGTTCCCTTTCATGCAAATTGCACAGTTCTGTCAACTCCATGCCCTTATTTTCTTTATTTGGGGGGAAATGTTGAGGTGGTATTGTGAGATACATTTATGCTTTGTTTCTCTTTGCTTTGACTTATGGCTCCAGCGCTGACTGTGTCATCTTGAGCAAGTTCTTATCTTTCTGTACTCAAAGTTTCTTATTAATGAGGTCAGATGACACTTAAAGTAGCTCAGAGTATTGTTACTGATAGCAAACTAGATAAATGGTAACACTACAAGGGAAAATGCCTGACACCTAACAAGTGCTTAGGAGATATTTGATATCAGAAAATATAGTTAACTTTTCTGTTAACAAATCCAACAAGTTTCAAGAACAAGACTAAGACCTGGGTCCATTTCATTTAAAATCTCACATCCGTGAGTAGGGGAGATAGATTGGCAGTCTAAGTGCCTGCCAGGCAAGCACAAGAACCTGGACTGATCTCCAGTACTGCATGCAGCCCTGCCCCAGGCATGCTGAGCCAGCCACCAGTCCAGGTATGGTGGTGCATGTCTGTAATCCCAGCACTGAGGTAGCTGAGACAGGAAGATCGCTATGAGTTGGAGCTGTGTAGCAAGATCCTGTACCAAGCACATGTATAAATGTTTTTAAATAATAATAAAAATCTCACATCCCCAATCTCTGTTTTTCAAGTCATTTACTGAACAGATAGTAAATTTAGATTGGATGATTACTCAGGCCCCTAAAAGTCTACTACTGTTGTAAGAATTCAAGGTGGTTCTCCTTCCACCTTTAATGGAAGGAAAGCTTGTTGACCATTTTCATATTTTTTTAACAATGACTTCAGATTCTTTGCATATCTTTTAATTAGATTGGTTTTTTTTAATAATTTGGTGCAAGAGGTCTGGCTCATGCACCCACTGGACCAGACCCACGAGGCCTACAGCAGCCAGCAGCCTGAGCTCTGACACATAGCTGGGCACTTCTGGAGGGGAACCAACTTGGGGGATCCAGACCAAATAAGCATAGATGCTAACCGCATAACTTTGCCAAAGTGCAGAGATCATTTCCATACAAAATAATAACAACAAGGAGTAGGATGCAATCTCAGGGCCCGAACCCACTCAAATCAAATACAGGAGACACTACCATGGAAAAAATGGGAATCATGCAGATGAAACCTCTGAATTGGTAGCATCTGAGGTAGACAGACAAGTGCAGAAACTTATAGAGCAACTGAGGTCAGAGATAACATCTGAACTAAAAAAAGAAATAGATGAAGTGGAAAAATGACTGGAGAAACATATTGAGGAAAACAGAGCAGAAATAATATCTGAAGTTAAGAACGACATGTCTAAATCAATAGCATCCCAAGTAGGGGAACAACTACAGAAAGGTAGAGAGGAGAATAGAACAGAAATAATCTCTGAATTAGAGAGAGAAAGGATACCTATAATGAGAGCCATTAATACTACTAAAGAAGACATCGATAAAAAATTAGAGGAGAATAGAAAAATGATGGTGTCCCTGATGGAGCAATTTAGGAAAAACATAGATCACACGAAACAGTTTCAAAGAGATATACAAGAAAATCAAATCTCAATCACAAGTTGGCAGAGCCGTATGAACGAAAGTGAAGATAGAGTCTCTAATCTTGAAGACACAGTCGCAGTCAGTGAAAAAGTAAGAAAGGATCTTTTAAAATAATTTGGTGCAAGAGTGCTTTATATATTTGGGATTCCAATCCTTATCAGATACATGACTTACAGTATTTTCTATTATTCTGTGAATTGTATTTTCTTTCTTTCTTTCTTTTTCTTTGTCGTCAGTACTTTTAGCATTAGGCTAAGTCTCATTGCCTAACCCGAAGTCATAATTTTTTTATTCTTTTTAGCGTTTTAAAGAACATTTAAAGCCAGGCGTGGTGGCTCACGCCTGTAATCCCAGCACTCGGGAGGCTGAGGCAGAAGGATCGGTGCGAGTTCGAGACCAGCCTGGGCTACAAAAGTGAGCTCAAGGCCAGCCTGAACTGCATAGTGAGACTCTGTCTCAAAAAAGACAAAAAAAAAAAAAAAAAAGAACATTTAAAAATAGTAAAAAAAAAAAGATAAAGAATTTCACTGAACAAAGTAAGAGCTAAACTATGGTTATCATATTATATATTGTTGCCTTCAAATGAATTATTCAGATTACCAGATATAAGCATGAAAAATTGCTCAAAAATTAACAAGGAGTGAGGAAAAAATTAAAGTATTAACTGCTCCTTTCAGTAGACCCACAGAAATCAACAATACAATTATCTAAGCTTTACCTATGTATTTCTTTTTCCTTTTCTTTTTTTCCCCTTCCTTTCCCTAACCTCAGTACTTTCTTCTCATTGAACAGTTTCTTTCCCTTTCATCATATGTACTGTAACTTCCAGGTTCTTACACTAGAGAGACAATACAATGTTTGCACATGAGGGACTGTATATTTTTCCAGAAGAACTGAAAACATCATACCATACCGTAGATATGCACCTATCTTTATAGCAGCACAATTTAATTTGTCCTAACTAAATCTTGGAGACAGCCTGTCTTAGTTACTCTTCTCTCGTTGCTGGGACAAATACCTGACACCCAAAAGGAAGGAAGGAAAGGTTTATTTAGCTCACAGTTACTGGAGGTTTCAGCCCATACTTGGCTGGATCCAATGCAGAGAGGCACAGTGCAGAGGCCAGCAGTTCACGGCAGGGGAACAGCAACAAATTGGTGACAGAGGCAACTGACCAACCAGGGAAGCAGACAGCAACAGCTCAGTCTGTCTCTCTGTCTTTCTTTATATTACATTCAGGCTCTCTGCCTCAGCCTATCTACTTTAGGCCACACCCATAATCCCAGTCGTACTCAGATCGATAACTCCATCAGTACTAAAACACATAATCCCAGTGGATCATGAGTCAAGTTTCAAACTAGAAGTCTCCGCCTCATGATTACATGAGGCTTTTGGGGGACAACTAGACATAAACCATAACACAGACCAAATGCCCATCATGTGAGGAATGGATAAAAAAAGAGATGGTATCTTTACAAAATCGCGTATTACTCAGCTATTAAAAAGATAAAGTCAAGGCTTTTATAGGTAAATGGATGCAGCTAGAGACCATACTCATAAGTGAAATAAATCAAAATCATAACTTACTCAGAAGATTTTTAGAGTTTTCTCAGGCATTTTTTTGTTGAACCGGGGATCGAACTCAGGACCTTGCACTTGCCAGGCAAAACAGGCATATTTATGTCTAAGATGCTTTTTTTTTTTTTTTTTTGTATTTAGCACAAGATCTACAGGGTCTTACTACACAGCTTAGACTTGTAATGATATTCTTGTTTTCAGCTTTCCAAGCGCTGGGATTACAGGCATGTGCACCACCATGTCCAGTTTTAGTTGCCCATTCAGTGTGCCTGAGGGGCAGGGCCAGCACAACATGCCAGGGATCAAACCCTATTCCCTGTGTCTGCCTAAACAGGTACTATAAAATAGTGAGCTGTCTGGCCAGCCCGGAGAGAATAGTCTCCTAAAAACTATGCTGAGGTATTTGTACTTTCACATACAAAATAATCAGTTTGGGCCTAGGGTTCATCATATCTAGACAGTTAAATCAAAATGTATGATTTATTATGAGTCTGATCTGTGTAGTGAGACCCTGTAGACCCTGTACTAAATACTTAAAAACATAATAATAAAAAATAATAATAACAATAAAAGACTATTTTCTTTCACACTGAACTGTTTTGGCACTGACCTTAAATGTAAGTATTTATTTCTGGATTCTAAGTTCCATTCTATTAGCCATTTATTTATTCTTAGAAGTTTTTTAATTTTAAAAAGAATTTTATAAAACCAATCAAAAATAATACAGAATTTCAGAAAAGGATAATAGGAAATTAACAATGGCTATTATATTGTATATTGTCATCTTCAAAGTAGTTGCTTAGATTAGCAGATATAGGCATGTAAAGGTGACCAAACAATATAAACATAAATTGTTCCTTTTATACAACTACTAGAAATTAGTACTACAATTATCTTAACTAATTGTATATATTCCTCCTTTTTGTATATAACATATAACATATATATATATAACATATATATATATATATAGCATATATATATATATGTTACATGTATAGTAGATAGATAGATAGATAGATAGATAGATAGATAGATAGATTCCTTCTTTCTTTTTCCCCCTTTCCCCATCCCAGTTGTTCTTTCCTTTTTGAGCAAGATGATTTGATGTTGCTTTGTAGCAACTTTTCAAAATAGGAAATGTGAACTATATATCCTGGTGCCTATTCAAGATTCTTTTGCCTTTCTGAGTTCTTTGCACTGACATATGAATTGTAAGATCACTTCGTTGATCTCTGAAGAAAAACAAGCAGCCAGTGTTTTGATAAAAGTTTTGTTGAATCTGCAGCTAAACTTTTAATATATTCTGATTTAAGAATGTAAAATATCTTTTAAGTCACTTACTGAGATCTTTATCAATCTCATTTAAAAAAATTTGAACTTTTGCTTCTTTTATTAAAACTACACTTAAATACTGCATTCTTTTAAAATACTATTAAGCATAGGATTGTTTCCTAAATTTCATTTTCTGGACTCCTCATTACTAATGTTTAAAACTGCTATGGGATTTTGTATAGTGACTTTTTTTTTTTTTTTTTTTTTTGGAAGAGCCTACATGGTGTTCAGGGTTTTAGTACTAGGTTGGACTTGCAGTGATCTGCATGTGTTCAGCCTCCCAAGTGATTACAGGCATGCACCACCACAACCAGTCTCAGTTCCCTTTTGAGTGTGCCCCAAGGGGCAGGACCAGCACGGCATGCTGGGGATAGAACCCTGGCCATTGCACTCTGCCTAAGAAGATGTTTTAATCCACCAAGCTGTCTGGCCAGCCCTGTATAGTGATCTTTCATCCTTCACTGCTTCCAAACTTGATAATTGGTTCTAATCATTTCTCATTAATTTCACTATGATTTTCTGCATACAAGATCTGCAGACATGTAATCAGCAAACAATGATAGTTTAAATTCTTCTTTTCCTATATAAAACTTTTTATTTATTTTCCAGACCCCACTCTGAGGCTGCCCAGGAAGTTCCAGCCATCACCCAACCATCTAGTAGCACACGAGACACTTCTTTGAGAATCCCAAGGCTTTAAGAGCTACGTGCTCATAATATGGACAAAGACTATACAGGCATCTTATTAAAAATGATGTGTTCCAAGTAGGATAGTGAATGAAAGCTGTATTTCATCTCAATAGATAAAGGACAAGCATTTGATCAACTATAACTTTTAAAAAATTATAACTATACTGGGATAAAACAGGAATAGAACGGAATATCATAAATGGCTGAAAATATCTATTCAAAGCTCAGAGTTAATAGTATACACAGGAGTGGCCAACTTAAAATTTCCCACAGTTTCAAGAACAAGGAAAGAGTGCATGTATTTCCAACTTTCCTTCAGCATGTACGGAAAGTTTTAACCTCAGATTGGAGTCTGGTTGTAAAGGAAACCAACCTTGCTCTCTGAAGGGTGAACTTTCATCCCGACTGCCTGACCTCTGGGGAGGGACGGTTCAGGAGTTGAAGGCTGAGTTGACAGTTGATTACCAATGGCCAAAGCCTTACTTTGCTCATTGCTGGGCCAAAATACTCAATACCCACAAGTTAAAGAAGAAAACTATCTGATTCATAGCTTATGTCAGTTTCAGTCTGTAAAATTCACTGACTCCAAGGCAAGGTGGCATTTGGAAGAGGGCATCAGTTCATGGCAGTGGGAGACAGCAGAGAAACAGGCAAGAGAACAAGACAAGCCTTTTCTGTCCTTTACATAATACAGAGTCTACCGGTATTAGAGCAGTGATAATCCAATCAGCGGACTGTCCCAGCAGTCCCAGCATTATTGCACTACAAATCAATCACATGCCACCTGAGAGTCGCTACCCCTGCCCCGTAATGGTCTGAGGCTTTGGGAAGACATCTAGCAAAACATAAAAGCCAATGACTTAAGAAACCTGCCCTTGTACAGAAACACCACACACACGCACACACACACACACACACACACACACACACACACACACATAGACAGAGGGAAAAAGAAGAATCAAGTTTCAGGGAGAGTCCAGGTTGCTTAATACAGGGATCTGCTACCCAAATGCCCATCAACCGAGGAATGGGTAAAGGTGATGTGGTATTTTTATACAAGGGAATATTATCCAGCCATAAACAGGATCATTTTGAAGACTTATCAGTAAATGGATACAACTAGAGACCATATTCTTATTTGAAATAAACCAGACCTTTATGTGTAAACACTGGATTGTCTCTCTATGTAAGAACCTAAAAATGTAAATGAAATTTGAAGGGTTTGAGAGATACTTTGTAAAGGGAATGAAATGAGGACAGAAGAGAAAATGAGGGAAAGAGATATATCTATGTATGTATGTAAAATCGCTTGTATAACCGTACTGTATATTTCTGTTGGTCTATGGAAAGGAACAGTTGATGCTTAAATTTTCATCTTCTTTTTTCATTTTTTTCTTCTTTCTCTCTCATTAATTTCTTAGAACTTTTTCTCTTTATTTTTTCCTATTGAAAACCAGCTAGAGTTCTCCAGAGCAGACCACATGAAGGGTTCTGGGAACTGTTCTATGAATGCAGCCAGGATCTTGCAATTAACAGGTCGTGGCTACTTCCCCAGCCAGCTTTGCCACATTCTAATCTCCTAATCAGTATGACACATTTTCATCTACTAATTTTTGGATGTTAACACTATATTTCTAGGATAAATCATACTTGTTCATGGAATGTAGTCCTTTTTCTATTTGGGTAAATTGATATTTTAGTATCTTGTAGGTTTTATGTTTATATTCACTAGAAATCAGGGTCTGCTTGGGCATGGCAGCACATGCCTATAATCCCAGCACTGCAGATGTTAAGACAGGAGGACCCTTTTGAATTTCAAGTTAGCTTAGCTATATATGGAGTTCAATTCCAGCCCTGTCATCCTGATGAGGCCGAGCCACAAGAATGGGCAAGCAGTGCAGCCTTTCCATCAGGATGCCTAAAGACCACTCTGCTCTGGAAGGGTCCAGTGAGTACTTACATCACCCTTCAGATAACTGCAGCTCCTCACAGGGGCTGGCTCTACTCACTTCCTCTGTCTCAGAGAGAGAGGTATCTGTAGGTGGCCCGGAGGCCTGTTTTGGTTCAGACCCTGTGCAGAGTCAGGCGTGTCTGTGTCTGCTCTGTGCTCCTTCTTCATAATTGGGTCTTCTGAGTTTCTTGCACACTGTGCAGGGTTCTGGGTTGATGAATGAGGACAGAGGGGGCCTGAGTTCTCATTGCCACCCCTATTTCCCTCCAGGGCAGCTTCAGAGACTAATGTACAGGGGAGCAATGTCCTGGGTTCTGTAATGATCCTAGGAGTTGACTTCACGTCTATTTCTTCCAGTCTTCCCTGGACATCCACACTAGCTACTCTTTGGAACAATTATTTTTGTGATCTATCTCATTCTCCAACTTCTCCTTCATGTTTTGTGCCTGCACAGGTTGCTTTCCTTTGAAATGAAGTGCCGTAGCTTTTGATACGCTGCCCTGGCAGCATATGTCTCCGTCCACGGGAGGGCGCAATGTGCTCACAGATGCCTTTAATCACACTATTTAGGAGCTGAGGAGCTTCTCCCACTGCAGAAGAACTTGGAATTTGAGACTGAAGAGGGATATATAGTCAGACTGTGTGTGAGTGGGGTTGTGCACTCTAATTGTACAGCACTGGGGAAAAAATTCTCTCTGATTTTGTTTTCATCTGTATGAAAAGGCAGCGGCAGGATGTTATCTATGACACATAGACATGTTCACTTCATAAAAAGAAGGACTCAGCTTCTTAAAAAGCTTTGTCTGTGTGATGGCAGTAAGTGATGTAGACCGTCCATGCCTGAGAACAAGACTCCCTGGGGCTTATTTGCATCTGCAGTCCTCTTTGTTTTTCCTGAGAAGCAGATGAGGGATGAGGATTTATCTGGACACAGTTGAATAAACAGACGTTGGTAGTGTTCGTGACTGACAGGGCATAGAGCAAAGGCATCAGTGTCAAATCTTTGAATTGTTTTGGGAGAGGGAAGTTCAGTTGAGTTACATCAGGCAGCTAAATAAGGCACAGATAAAAGGTTGCAGGTTGTCTGGACATGGTTTGGACCCTGTATTCTGACCCCAGAACTCTGTGTGCTAGGACGTCAGGCTGAGAGTGATCTCAGCTCACAGACATTGGAGAAGAAAGCATAGGTAGCAGCAGAAGACCTTCAAGAGATTTTTCCATCTGTGAGGCCTTTCCACCTCTAAGATAATTTCTGCAATTGACAATTTGTTTTAATAAAGAGCTGTGTAGGATTTAGATGTTTCACTCTTCAACACAATAGGATCTATCACAAAATCAAACTGTGTGTCCAGATGAATGATCCGTAAACTTTCTCTGGAGGAAGCAGGAAGGATGCATCAGACTGACAGCATTACTGTCGATAGGATATACATGCAGGAGGTCATTGGAAGCTTGGCTGGGATCAGGGAGAGGCCACCCTGAAGCTTATTTGCTGTAAGGCAGTGGTGGGTAGTGCTGTCAGAGAAGAGCATGGTGTTAGACATGAGGAATAGAACTGTGTGGTGAGGGGTTAATCCTTGAGTGGTCAGTACAAGCTTTTAGGAGTAATGTGTTTGGCCACAAGATGAAGACCACTTAGAAGAAGACTGGCAGGCCTGAGGACATTGACAACTTGGAGTCAGAGGTAATCTGGAGACTGAGGTCAGAGTTTTGTTTGAGCCTTCTTTTATGACCATCACAGATGGGCTGACAGTGCATCCATCTCTCAAGACGAGCTAACAAAAAAACAGTTGATCATATGGAGATTGCAGCAGTAGAGGAGCTTCTGGAAAGAGTGGGAATTCAGATTCAGTGAGAAGAGTCTGATATTGTGTGTTCAAAGACAGATAAAGTGGAGCTGATCTGAAATAGACAATATCCAAGGAAAGAAACAAACACTACCCAGAATGAGGTTGTGCAGAGGGAAGAGACAGAGCACTTCACAGCAATGGCAAGAGACCTTGCTGTCTCTGGCACTTCTTGAGTCTGAGCTGCACTTCCACGAACTTCTTGGAAGCCCTTAATTACTGAATTTGTCTACTTAGTAGATAGTAGAAATCATCTATTATTGCTCTGTGGGAATATAACTATCTTTCTCCCACGGGACCTGTCCATACCCCCCATAATTTCCTACTTCATTACTCTGCTAAGTAACCTGAAATTGAGATTGTACATCACAAACCTAAGGAGCTAGGAACTTGGCTATTATGCTTATACAACTAGCAGTATCTTTGTTGCAATGTATGGTGTATATGCTTGGACAGAAGGCCAAAATCAGAATTCAACCAGTTTATAAGATATGAAAACTCTAAAATTTTATGTGATTTAGAACTTACTCAATACTTACTTGCCTCTCTTTTTAATGATACTCTAGCCCTTGAAATGCTATCTAGGTTTAGGTTCTTCTCCGTAGGTAGAGATCAACAACTGTTTCTCTTCCATGGGCTGCCTCCTTTATACAACTTTGTTTCTAGGACAAAGAACTAGAGTTTGTAATAGTGGAATTATAAACATGAATTTATTAGTCAATTCAAAGCTATATTGCTCAGGTGGGTGATAGTTCTCTTGGGGACATTCCTTTCTGGCCACCTATATCAAATCATCGCTAGGGATGATGACATTGTCTTTGCAAGCATGATGTCCCTCTCAGGGCTTAAGTTGCTATGTTGTGTCACTAATGCAGAGACACTAGTAATGCTTGTCCTCAAAGTTGGTACATACAGAGTGCTCCGATTTTCCTACTGAACCCTCTTCTGTTTCGGATAAAACCAAGGAAGCCTATGTGCAAGGGCTGTGCGTTGAAGAACTCAACTCCCATTTCTCAGAGCTGCAAGCTTGCCAGGCACAGTTACAGTCATGCATCCAGGGGATCCCTCATCTTGATGTACCACTGGGTCAGTGCCATGAGTATGGTGACTTCAAAGCCCGGCTGAGTGTTTCTTCCACCACATGGAACTTTGCACTGTGCCCTGACTGTGGTGACCAGTGCCAGCCCTTCCAAGGTAAGGAAGCAGCATGGTGTTCTCCCTTCTTCATGTTCATTGCCCAGTATTTGTGGCTGCAGGAGGCAGTATGTTTTTTAATGCTGTCACTGGACAGCCTGAACTATCAGACTCTCTCGCACCTGACACTTACCCAGTTGTGTCCTTTGCATTCAGGCCTGGGCTATCATAATTGCTGGTATATGGCTATATTATTTGTTTTCTTACATAGTTGTATTTGTTTTTTCTCAAAATATATAAAGAGTTATTTTTTGTTATTGTTTTGTTTTGGGTACTGGGGATTGAACTCAGGACCTTGTTCTTTTTTTTATTTTATTATTTTTCTTGTTTCAGAACTTTTGTTTGTTTGTTTATTTATTTTCATTGCCGGTTCAGCCTGCCCTGAGGGCCGGGCTGGCACAGCATGTGGTGCTGGGGATGAACCACAGTTCCCACAGCCGCCTGCAGGCGCTTTAGACTACTGAGCCATCCTGCCGGGGCCCCGAGGACCTTGTTCTTTTTAGGCTAGCCCTTATGCTGCCGAACTATGTGCTTAGCCCACCTGACACATATAAAAAGGAATGTCTATCAGCTGTATTTATCCTGTGCCATGCTATTTGGACATATAGAAGTCACAGTGACTATTCTGTCGTATCATTAATTCAGAACATTTCGACTAGCTTTCATATGAGTAGTGTAGTCCTCGGTTCAGAATGGTGAAATAGACAAGATGATCTTATAGAGGCTTTTCAAAGAGATTAGAGATACTCTACACTATCAGTATGAGTTCAGGGCCCACAACACTGTCCTGACATATGGAGGTTTTTTTCCTTTTTCTCCTCTGTTGTAAATAAAGTGCAATGCCTGTACACAAAGCATAGAAACTGCTTTTCTTTATGGAATCCCCATTCATCCAAAATTTCCCAGTGATAAGGTCACACTTGTTTTTGTGCCTTAAATATTTCATTATGTAACATACCTACTATGTGTTGAACTTTATTAATCATAGTATTATAAGTTGGAATTATTTTTACCTCAAAACTCTCATCGCTAATGGTATACGTATTACATATTAATATAAAATAATAAATGAGAATTTTACATCTCCTATCTCGGTGTCCCCCAAAGTTTCGTGCAGTCATAGGTGGGGCCTCTCAGAGCTGGATGGATCTAGAGCGTGTGATGCTGGGAATGATTCTCGATGTGATGATAGGGTCAAGAGTTCTAGGATTAAGAGTGTGCATGCTGCCTCTCCTGAGTACCCTAGCTGAGATGTAAGGGACAGAAAGAGCTGCGGTTGTCCCTTGTTGCTTTGCTACCTTCCGCTCGCATGAATTCTTTCTCCTCTGTGATGCCTGTGGACTTGGGTGTCCTGGCCTGGATAGAGCTTCTTAGCAACTGAAATCGCCAGTGAGCTAAATCTCTGCTCCTTTAACATTGGGTGCCAGGTGTTTTCTCTCAGCAATGAGAGAAAACCTAAGGGGTCAGAGGAAATCTGGAGACTTTGTGTCTTAGCTGCTGCTCTTGCATTGTTGAGATAGAAAGAACCGAAACAGAGTGTCTAGACTTCCTCTCCACCCCTTGGATTTTGCTATCCAAATATACCTTAGGTGGAAGAGTACACAATATGGTTGTAGGTAGTGATGAATTGTGATGGCTACGTTTTCTTTTCAGAGCTGAATTTGGATGTCTGCGGGGGAATGATGAAACCTCCCAAGCTGGAGGCTTATGCCTTTGAAGGCTCAGCTACCAGCCCTCATGGGCTTCCCATCAATGGCCTCTGCGATACTGACAGTGTTGGGAAACACAAGACTGCCAAGAGGAAGTGGAAAATAGCTTGCAGATCCCCAGGACTTTGTGCTTAAGTCACACAGGTAAACATGTCAGTGGCCTTTGTCCCATTTATTATTTTACCACTCTCACTAGGATTGGAGCTCATTTGGCTACTGTTGTTTCTCTTCATAATGCATTCCATTCAGTGGAATAAGTGCTTGGGAAATAAACGTCCTGTTTTTGATCACTAGTAACATCAAAAAAAAAAAAAAAAAAAAGATGACAGACTCTAATTTATTCCACTGATAGAACTTTTGTTCTGCTGAACCAGAGTATTTCATGGTCACTTGCTCTGTGGCCTGAGGACTCTGAGCTCTGCTCTGCTGGCACTGCTGCTCTCCTCATATTCTTGGTAATGGCCAGAGAGAAGCTCCTCGCAATGAGCTTCTCATTATAGGAAGAATGTCTTTTAGTGCTCCTGTCATAGGGACCTGACCAAGACTCTTGCTTTATTTCTCTCTGTGGGTCCAGGTGATATTACTGGAAGAAAGAAAAGACATTGCTGATGAAGAGATCTAAGAGATTAAGTGTCATTTTAGGATTTCATCACAAAATGGAGAACAACAACTCAGTCTAAAATCTGAAGAGAACACTGGAGTGATTTCTTTGCCCCGAATTTCAAAACCCCCAAACGTGCTCCACAGTTTTGACCCCTTCAGCCCAGTTGTATTGGAAAAATTCCACCTCTTTGCCTCTGATTTTCTGAAACGTCTGTGAATACAAAGGTCTACATCTACAGAGCCAACAGAGAGAACTTTTTTTCTGTTCATCTTAAATTCAACTCTAGGAAGACCAAAGCCAGTAGCAGCTGCATGAAGACAGCATGGCCACATGGGCACAGCCTCCCATTGAGGCCCTAGAAGTGTCAGCAACAGCGATGCTGTGTTTTCCTGAGGTGCTGAGCCCGAGTGTAACATGAAGACATTGTTAGACAGATGCACCATGTAGACCTATGACCATGAGAGCTGACAGTTTTATTCATTGAAAATCACCACAAAATGCAGGAAAAAGTGAAGAGGAGACATTGCTTTTGAAAACATTAATAACATATGCATGTACAGTGGTACCTGGATTCATCAACTCAATTGTTTCCCTGATTGTGGCTGCCAGTTGAACTGGACAAGAACTAAATCAAATTTCCTGATAAGGGCAACATGGATACTAGCCATTGAATTTGATTTGGTTCTTTTCCAGTTCCATTTGAGACCATAATCATGCAAAGAATTAAGTGTGTGAACCAAGATACCACTGTATATCTCCTTTCCCCAAAATAAGACCTAGCCAGAAAAGAATCAACCTTGAAAAGTAGAGATTGCAAGTGGCAGCCCATGAGCCTATCCCTGCCTTCCCAGCCGTCACTAGTCTCTTAGTGTGTGGCTGCACTTGAAGACAAGGATAAGCTGATGGGGCTGGCAGTTGTGATCTCTACATTTCAAGGCTGATTGTTTTCTTTCTAGGTCTCATTTTTGGGGAGAATGATATACTAATGCTTTTGAAACACAAATCTTTCCTCTCCATTTTTGTCATCCCCTTTGTTGGGAGAATTGACTTGTGTGTACAGAACTGGTCAGCTGTCCTCTGGTGCCTGGCCTACATTTGGTTGCTTTGTGACTATTTTCTCAGGATTAAACTCAGCCTGAACATATAGCCAAGACAAACAGCATCAAACATGTGAAGTTAGTGCCACATGCTTCCTTCCCCTTTCTGCCTGCAGCAATGTCCTCCTAGTCCATTGCTCATCCTTTCCTGTTGGCTCTGTTCACCTGGTCAAGGAGGCACCTGCTGGAGCTGTCCTAGGGTAGGCATTCTGTGCCCTTGATAATTGTGAAGCAATTCATAGGCAGATGCATGAGAATGTGTGAACACCTTATTCTCCAGTGTGTTTTCTTCAAAATTATTCCCACCTCTGTCATCTTTGCCCGTGTAATATTGCTATACCTAGACACATCCTGAACATTGTTTAATTCAGTGTTTTGTATTATTGGTTTTCTGGCACTCTGATAGAAACACTGTCTCCTTGAGTTTAATTTCAATAGAAAGATTATATTACCATAAACAAACCATTTCTGTTTTTCAACATGGACTCACGAATTATTTTATGTTCATTGTTAAAAGATTATTTGCTACTATCAATTTTATGTAGAATTTTACTTCCATGTACTTCCAACAAGGATTGGAAGTACACTTTCCTGCCAAGGAATGACAATATTTGTTGGCTATATTGGAAACAATTGGTCAATAGCTTCCCCCATTCATCACAGATGTGTCCATAGATATGGCCTTTAATCTGAATGTTTTAGGGCCTCCTAACTCCTCTTTCTGTTTTTTTTTTTTTTTTTTTTTTTTTTTTTTTTTTTTTTTTTTTTTTTTTTTTTTTGTACATTCTGCAGTAAGTGAAAGAATCAGGTGACTAAGCAGTTTCTGAGCTGTTAGTGCTCACTGATCAAAAAGGGAAATCAGCAGGCAAACTTTTCATTTCTTCCCAAACATTATGAGAAAGCATGCAAAAATGCAAAACAACACAGAGCACACATAGAACTTGAATGTTCAATATACAGGGAGCTCGAGCCACAAGTGTGTGTAAATATCTAAGTGCCTCAGGAGTCAGCATGTCAGCCGGGCTCCAGAAACCTTGAGCCTATCCGAGTTGCTCTCTGTGCCCACATTCCAGGCTCAGCACATCTTCCTGTTGTCAGGATGCTACAATGAAACCAGAACTGAGGGAGCTCTCAGTACATTTTCCCCTCTGTTTTTCACATGCTATCACAACTAGCCAGGCCTGCTTCAAAATTTGTACTATAAATTCCTGCTGCTAGGAAAGAATTCTGGCCCCTCTGAATGACTTTGCTGCTGAAGTGCTGGTCACCAGTGTGAACTGCCTTCAGCTCCCCCAAGTATTCTCATCACTTGGCAGTCTGCTAATATTCATGCCTCTGGGCCCAACAGTCCCCACTGGAGGGCTTGGACCCAGTGTTTATGTAGCAGAAACAGCTCAAGACTGGGTTCCCCGGAATGTGACCATCAAAACTTAATCATACTGCATGGATGGCAGAGATGAAGGGCACTGCTCTAACGGTCAGCCTGCATCAAGGGCCCATGGAGTTCCAGTGTATCAGTCCTGGTGTTTTAGTCCATGAGCCCAGAGCTTGTCAATCCAGATTACTCCTGAAGTGTTTATGGCAGAAGAGGGCATGGAGGACTGTTGCCTTCAGTGTGTCAAGAAGTAAGAATCCCAACCTGGAGAAGACATGCAATGCTGAGTGAGACACATCAAGGTAGAGTCCTCCCCTGCAAGATTGCCCTTAGCTCTGCCCATTTACAGAGAGGAACAATCTTCCTACTGGAGCATTCATCTTGCTTTCCCACCCAAAGTCCAAAAAGTGGAAGTCAGCTCAAGACACCCATATGAAGTGACTGAGAAATTCTTGTCACTAAATGAAGAGGGAGAAGCTGTATGAGCTGATGTTGAGAAAGGAGCACCTGCTGCCTGGCTAGGTGAATGAGCCTGATCTTCTCCCAAGACCCCAGCACAGCTTCACAAACCGTAGATTCTACCTTTTCTGGAGGAGGGTTTGGGGCCTCCTCCACAGTGTGACTTCTTTCATGAGGAGGGAGGACCTTTTCATGGTTATTAAGGTAAAGCTGTTCATCTGCTTTATGCCCTGAGTAAATGTCTGGTCCCCTGAGTAAATGTCAGTCCTAGAGGCTCACCCTCAGCTGCAGTGAAGGGAGAGAATGCTGTTTCACTACATAACCCCAGGAAACATGTGGC
Organism: Myocastor coypus; assembly: GCA_004027025.1. Lineage (NCBI taxonomy): Eukaryota > Metazoa > Chordata > Mammalia > Rodentia > Myocastoridae > Myocastor > Myocastor coypus. The sequence continues at coordinate 5,422 of PVJA010028259.1, read as the reverse complement.
TCCATGCCCAGCTCCCTCAGGCTGATAGGTCTGAGCACCAGGCCACTGAAAAGCTTTCCCCTCTTTTCACTCCCACAGAAGCCCCATTCAAAGCAATGTGACCCTGCCTCTGACCTATTTAGCACTTTGCCTCTCTCAGATCTGAAAATCCCCACAACTGGCTCTTTAGAGCCACCATTTGCCAGCATTTCAGCCCCCAAATTGAGGCATTAGAAGACCTGACTCTAGGCCCAGTAGATGGCAGGCTAAGGAAGATACTGTTAGCCATCAGCTTACCAGGAAAAAGGTCTTCAGGCTATGATACCTCCAACTGGTCTCCATTCGTGGCTCAACTACAGTAGAGGCTGGACCTTGACTCTTGATGCTCAAGCTGCCCACCATCCATCCCAGCCTCTGCCTGACTGGGGAGTCCAAGGCTGAGTGTCCGCCAACCCTGTGTGAACACAGCAAAGAGGATCATGCTTTCCAGAGAGGCTTTTCCTATCCTCCCACTTTCCTGGGTTTCAGTATCAGCAGAAATTCTAGTTTATGATGACTGTTATTGAGTCAAAGGTTGAATTTGAAGATTGAATGCATGCGTTATAGTCAGACACTTAGAAGATGGAACAATACAGCATAGCATAATTATATGATTATTTAGTAATAGCAAACCAAGAATCATATAGGAAGACTGTGAAGGAAATTTGTCCACACAGTATAGACCAAAAGAATCCAGCTGTGGTTGTGAATCACACACACTGTTCTGCATGAGTCCAGCTGAATATCTAGAGCCAGTAAGAATGCCTGCATGAGTTCAGCTGGATTCCTAGAGTCCAACACAATGTGTCTTACAGGTGTGTGTCATGGATCTGCTCTGGGAGTGACCACAACTCAGTGGTGGAAGCTAGAAAGTCTGTGTCAGTAAGTTCAAGGTCTATGCTTGCAGGTTGATGGAGCTGGGCTGGACACAAGAAGTGACATTCTAAGTTAGCACTGGAGGTTCACGAAAAGCACCACAGCTATCCTCAGCGACAGTGATGCTCTGAGTTTCTCTGAGAATGAGAGCAGCCTGGCACATCAGGAAAGCCAACGTGAAGAGTTTCTCCAGCAGAATGAGTAGTGCACCACCTTCCTCTCTCAAATTAAGGAGCAATACTCAAAGTGATGACCAGATCTCCCCCACTGTGAATCCTAGACATACTCGGGGACAACTAGGTCTTGAGCTTCTTCAACTCTGAGAACAGCTGAGTTCTTCAGGAATTCCATCATGATGAGTTCATCCAAGACAACCAACAGCCCCATATTCTTCTTCTTCCCCAGTTCCACTTCTTTGGCTTCTGACAGCCATCCTCCTGTGACCATCTGCAAAACAACACTATGCTGGTTCACTTCAGCTGGGTGTTACATGTTGTCCATCCACCCTAGAAGGCATGTGAAGGAAAGCATGCATATCCACTCAGATCCCCAGTAGATGTTTCTCTGATAGTGCTCCTCATCATGCCAGGGAGACTGGCATTGAGAAGGGCTCAGGTGAGGGCCCAAGAAGGCTGAAAATACACCTAACCTGTTTGATTTCTCAACTTTGTAAAGAACCACTCTTCAGTTCACTTGGTGGCAGGGTAGGAGCAAACTTCATGATACACCCTAACTACCTACTGAGTACAACTCAATAGGGAGTTGCCAATAATGAAGGGACTACAATGTAATGAAAACTGTTAGGGCAATACATTTGATGATATTGAATATTTTTTAAAAATCCAGATGTAACACAATTTGCTGAAATAGATTTCAGCAAATCAGACAAAAAATTTCTAAACAGATGTGTAAAAATGTGGGGTTGGAGAGATAGTTCATGGCATAAGTGCTTGCATGGCAAGTACAAGGTTTCTTCAATCCCTGTTACTACATGCTATGGCTGCCCCAGAAGTGAGTGTGCTGGCTTACATTGTAATCCCAGCACTAGAGAGGCTGAGACAGCGGCATCACTATGATTTCCAACTGTGTAGTGAGACCTATATCATGAAATAAAAATATTTAAAAGTTTTAAAAATGTACCAATGCAGACAAGATCACTTTATCATGAGCAAGTAGAAGGGCATACTGGCTTAGCATCTAGAAATCAAAGCATAGTCAGTCTAACAGACCGTGGAGAATACTTGCGTATTTATCTCAACAGACACAACTACGAGGCTTGAAATTTCCAACAGATGCTCATGAGAAAAACTTCCAGCAAATTAAGAAGAGAAGGAGCATCCTTGATTTAGAAGAATGAGGAGAAGCTATAGATAACTTCATTCAAATTATGACATTTTTTCTTGTCTTCCTAAAGAAGCAGCTGCTTTTTCTTACCTCAATGAGAAGAAAGTTTTGTACTAGTAGTTTAGAAAAGGTATCATGCCTGCTGCATTTTGTACACTGAACAACTACTACGAAGGCAACAATATGCAATGTATTAAGCATTGTAACTGTCCTAGTACCCTGTTTTGAAACTCTCAATGTTATTAAAATTTTTAAAAAATATTTTTAAAAAGAAAGTGTGTGTTTACCACTTCTAGTTAGCTTGATATTAATGTAGTTGATTAAGAAATAATGAGTAAGGCCTGGGACGTAGCTCAGTTGCCTAAGTGCCAAAGTGCAGAGTTTGATTCCAGGTACCAAAAAAAAAAAAAAAAAAAAAAAAAAAAAAAAAAAAAAAAAAAAAAAAAAAAAAAAAAAAAAAAAAAAAAAAAAAAAAAAAAAAAAAAAAAAAAAAAAAAAAAAAAAAAAAAAAAAAAAAAAAAAAAAACAGAAAGTATAGTCCTAGAAGAAAAAACAACATAACATAAAGAAATAAGTCAAAGGAAAGAAATGTAATGCTTAAGGGGTGAAAAGCAGTAGACCTAACTGCATTTATTTGAAGACCTTTTTGAGACACAGTGTCACAGTCCCATTCAGGCTGGGCTTGAACTCACTACATATCTCATTCTGGCCTTCAACTGGTGGAGAACATTCTGCCTCAGCCTCCCCAGTGCTGAGCTACAGGCATGTGCAGCTCTGGACTGGCAGAGAATATCGAATTTTGTTCTGTGTTCTTTTCTCAGTCCAGAAAATACATGTTTAGTATCCCTGGATAGTTTGTGAAGTTTTATCTTAAACCTGAAAGAACTGCGGGCAACTTCAGTTTGATACCTTATGCCCTGATGCTGGAGCTTTATATGGGAGGCAGTTGTGAGCCCCTAAGGGTGGCTTCTCCCATAACCTATCTCATAAATAGCCTCAGCTTTAAGTGCGATCTCCATTTAATTTATGAAATCAAAATAATCGTCATTCCTCCAGCCTTCCCACCATCTCCAATTTGCAGTATCCATGGGAAAACATAACCAAAGCAGGCCTTTAAACACAGTGAATTCTCTTACCCTAAAATCATGGTTAGGAATATTAAGAATATTATAATCCTTTTCCAGACAAAGCATTATCAGGCAATATTTGATTAAAAATGCATGAGTGATGTAACAAACCACTCTTGTTTTATGCGCAACTTTAAATTAATATGAATAACAGTAAACCCAACATAGAGTATTATTTAGAGTGGATAAAATGGGATATAGAAACAATTCAATCCAAGAAAATTTCACTTCTTAGAAATAATAGCTACAAAAGAACACAAACACACCCCTGAACTCTAAGGAAACCCAAAATTAATTTGTAAAAAGTAATAGTTGCTGTGTATTATTTTAAATGAAAATGGATTTATTACAATTATTAACATGTTCAATTCAACATAGTATTGAGGGAGATAGAATTTAGTTAACCATGATTTTATATTTATTTATTTATTTATTTATCTATTTATTTAGTCTTTTTGAGACACAGTCTTGCTATGCAGTCCAGGCTGGCCTTGAGCTCACTTTTGTAGCCCAGGCCGGTCTCGAAATTGCACCGATCCTCCTGCCTCAGCCTCCCAAGTGCTGGGATTACAGGTGTGTGCAACCACACCTGGCTAACCATGATTAGAGATCGCATTTAAGGCTGAGGCTATTTATGAGATAAATTATGGGGGAAGGCACCCAGAGGCACTCTCAACTGTCTACCCGATAGAGCTCCAGTGTCAGGGTATAAAGTATCAAACTGAGGTTGCCCGCAGTTATTTAAGGTTTAAGATAAGGATTCTGACAGATTCGCAGTTGTAACTACAGATGAATGTTGGGCATAATACTCCAGAGTTTCTTTCATTCATTCATTCATGCGGTACCAGGGACTAAACTCAGGACCTTGCACTTGCCGGGCAGGTGCTTATGCCCCTGAGCTACATCCCTGGCCCCGGAGTTTCAATTTAAAATACAGTGACACTGTCACATTTTCTCATCCTACACCTTTTAATGGGTCCTCAGAACCGCAAAGCAAAGCAAATCTGAAAGGAAACGAATGCTTGGATGCTGGCGATGTCTGCAATTTACCACTAGGTGGCGCGGATAGAGAAACAGGTGCTGAGGCTGTGGGGTGCTGAGGCTTTGCAGGCAAGTTTTGATTTCCTGCGCATCTTTTCTGTTTGTCCATGTATCGTGACAGTAGCTGACACCTCTTGGACGCTGCCTCCTATCTCAGCCCGCTTTCTTCCTCCACTTCGACTGAAGCAGCTGGCGAGAGAGGCCAAATGCAGCTTCTTTGTCTGCACAGGAACTGTATTAATTTTCCCTGGAGCTTCTCTCATCCTGCGTGAGCCCTCATGGGAGAGGCTGCTTAGCCCTTTGCCGCCTGCCTTTTTCTTTCTGATTGCACTTTGTAAAATGCGTTTTCATCATATCCACCACCCCAATTACCAATCTCACCCCTTCTGCTTCCCCTTATTGCCTGCATCTGCCCTAATGGTGCTCCCCTTCTACTTTCCTATTATTTTTTATTTTTTAGATTCCATTTATTAGGGAGAACCCATAATCTTTGTCTTTCTGACCCTGACTTATTTAACTCAGCATAAGTGACTTCACTCTAAGTGCAATTATATTCCTGAGAATGGCAACTTTTGATTCTTTATGGCGAAATATGTATCTAGATGTGTCCTGCTACTTGTTGAACTAGTTTATAATTTGTAATAGTGTTTTGAAGCATCATATGTTTTCCTATATATAACATTTTGTCATCTTAAAATAGGACAATTTGCCTTTCCTATTACCTATTTTTAGGGCATTTATTTAGTTAGTTAGTTATTTATTTTCCTGCCCGACTGCTCCATCTAAAGCCTCAGGTATTATATGATTAAGAGTGGACACCCTGGTCTTTTCCTGAACTTAGAGGAAATGCTATCAGCTCCACCATTTATTATGATTTCTGTGGTTTTGTGGTAAGAGCCTTTATATCAGATTTTTTTTTTAATGGTTTTTGGCCCAGTCTCTTATTTTCAAGAACTATTCTTGAGAGAATGACAGTAACTGAGTTTACACCAGAAGCAGTACATATCAAAAAGACA
>PVJA010028258.1:0-27753 GCA_004027025.1 Myocastor coypus | reverse complement strand
TCTTCTTCTTCTTCTTCTTCTTCTTCTTCTTCTTCTTCTTCTTCTTCTTCTTCTTCTTCTTCTTCTTCTTCTTCTTCTTCTTCTTCTTCTTCTTCTTCTTCTTCTTCTTCTTCTTCTTCTTCTTCTTCTTCTTCTTCTTCTTCTTCTTCTTCTTCTTCTTCTTCTTCTTCTTCTTCTTCTTCTTCTTCTTCTTTTCTTGGTTCCTGGTGTTGGGAGTATTGTTATTCATGCTTTGTTTTTTCAGTGTATGAGTTTCCTTTGTGTTTCTTTTACACACTGAATTTTGTTTCTTGATCTATTCTGCCAGTCTATTTTACTCACAACCTTGCACTTGCCAGGCAGGCACTTGTGCCACAGAGCTATCTCCCCAGCCCCCATGTTTTGATTTTTAAAAAGAATGAAAAATATTTTTAAGAAGAAGTTATATGGAATTTGACTAAACTAAATAAAACTTTAAAAATTGTTTTTGTACTGCACATTGTTGTCTTCAAAGTAGTTGTACACATTACCAGATATAAGCATGCAAAATAGGTGAAAAATTGAAAAAGAAGAGAAAAAAATAAGTTAACTGCTCCTTTGAATAGACCAGCAGAAATCACTAATACAATTATTCAAACTTTCCTTTGTATGTACATGAATATTTCTTTTTTCCTTCCTTCTTTGTTTTCTCCTAAGCTCATCCTACTTGTTCCTTATCTTTTTTACTCTACTTTGGAGCCATCCAAGTACAGATTGAAACCTCCACTATCTGTAAGCTAAAACACCTCTCCTTGTTTAGTTTTGGGTGTTGGGTGTTTTGTCCAAGCAATGAGAGAAAGGTAGCTGAGCTCGTATCATATATTCTGTTACAAGCGACAGTACAAAATTTCCCAAGCATTTCCAAGTCACAGTGTTGAAGAGTTTCTTTCTCTTTCACAGCATCTACCGTACTTTTCAGATGTTATTTACTTTTTGAGGTTCTTCCAGTATGAAGACAATATGAGGTTTACACATGTGGGTCTGATTTATTTCACTTATGTACTGTATTTGCATCCATTTATCTATATTGCTTGCACTGTTTGTTAGTTTCTTCTTATTATTTCTCTTGTAATTGTGGTTGTTTTTATCTCTTTCTTGTATATCTTTCAGTATTCTTTGTATGGTTGATTTGGTGGTAATGACTTTCTTTAATTGTTCTTTGTCATGGGAGCATCTTACCTCTCCATTGATTTTCAAAGACAGGTTTGCAGAGTTCATCAACCTTGGTCTGAAGTTGGGTTTTCTCAAGGCTTGAAATACTTCACTTCTGTGGCTGGGAAGATAGCTCTGTGGTCTAAGCATGTGCCTCAAAAACACAAGGATCCAGGTTTGGTCCACAGTACCACATGCTGTGCCAGCCCCAAAACACTGGACATGCAGTGCTGGATCACCGAAACTGAGAGTGGTGCACACCTGTAATCCCAGCTCTGGCGAGGCTAAACTTTTGAGAAGTTTAGAAGTTTTATTAAGTGACTCCGTAGAGAGACAGGGTTCTTACTTTGTAAACATCCTCATCTTATACAAGAGGAAAGCATGGACATTTTGTGAATTCTACACCCCCACAACCAGAGTAGCCTGCTTAAAATATAAGGAGGATCAGTATAAGTCTATGCTGCAAGGTGTGAACTATGTAGTGAGACCCTGCACCAAATAAACAAATAAATAAATAGATAATTTAAAAATAATTCCTTCGAGCTCTTTTGACTTGATGGTTTGTGTTGAGAAATGTGTTTTGATTCTGATGGGTTTTTCTCTGTAATTTGTCTATTTTTCTCTACAGCTTCTAATATGCAGTTCTTGTGCTAAATTTCTGGGATCTTGAGTTTTATACATCTCAGTGTAGATTATTTCGATTAATGCTAATTGAAGTTATATATGCCTCACTTAGTTGTATATCAGATTATTCCTGAATTCTTTGGAAAATTTCCGTTATTACATATATAGTCTTTTTAATGTCCTTTGTGTTGGCTCCTTCTTTTGCATTGATACCTACCCATCTTATTTTGTTCATCGTTGTGTCATCTTGCTGCTGTTAAATTGTTATACACTGTTTCCCTTTAAGAGATCTTTTCTTCATGGTTGCTAGTTACAACATCTTTGAAGTCTGAAAGTCTATTCTGAGTTTCATTTAAATGATTTTGCCAAATTTTAATAGAACACTTAATTGCTTGAGTATCTCTTTGAATCTGTTTATTCAATATTTCCATCATTTTTCTATACATTTCTAGTTTTTTATGCTGTGAAAAAAACAACTCAAGTAACCAAGTCCAGGGTTAGGGAGATAGCTCAGTAGAATAAGCACCTGCCTGAGCTCACACCACAGTACTGCAAAAAAGAAAGAAAATCAAAAGAATGCTTACCTCATGATCAATAAATAAAAGAGAGAGAGAGAGAGAAACAAAGAGAGAGACAGAGAGAGAGAGAGAGATGAGAGACAAAAGGTGCCCTACAGAGGCATGCCCCAGTCACTTACTTCTTCCAACCAGGCTCTATCTCCTCAAATTTCCACCGCCTTATAGTATCACCAGTTTACAACCAATCCTCCAGCACTTGAATTTTGGGGGACTATCTCGACTCAAACATTACCCTTAAAAGCCTGGGAAATGGATATAGCTTTTTCCTGTGTGCTGTTGTTATCTTTTGTGGAGGATTAGTTGACTCATTATTATCGTTTAAGTCTAAAATGCCCCCCAAAAGTTTTTTTGTATTTGAAAATTGATTTAATTGTGGTGTCCTATTGTCACTTTTGGATTAATCCATAGCTGAGTGTGCTGTGGGGATGTGGGGCCTAGGCAGAGATGTTAGCTGGAAGCGTTTTTACTGGTTGATACATTTGGTCAATTTGAGAAGTTCAGTGACTTAGTAAGTGATTCAGTGGAGAGACAGGGTTCTTTGTAAACATCCTTATCTTGTATAAGAGGAGGGCATGGACATTGTGTGAATTCTACAAGTCCATCCCCGGGTAGCCTGCTTATAATATAAGGAGGGGAGTGAGGCTTGCCAATAGCCACAGCTGCTGCCCTTCCCTTTACTTTTGTATGTTGTTTTCCATCATTAGGAACAGCTGCCCTCTTCCATGTGCTACTGTACCTTGCAGCCAGCCGAGTAAAAACTGAAACCTCCACTACCTGGAAGCTAAGATACCTTTCCTTGCTCAATTTTGGGTGGTGGCTTTCTGTCCAAACAATGAGAGAAGGATAACTGAGATTGCATTCTTGTTTCCTTTTTTTCTGCCATGGTATGATCTGAGCAGTTTTTCTCCTCCAAACCCTTCCACTGTGCTGATTTTGCCTTGAAGTCAGCCAAAAACTGGCTAAAGGCCCTCAAACTGTGAGCCAAATTAAACTTCCCCTTTAAGTTACAGGTGTTGGATATTCCATCTGAGCAACAGAAAAGTAACTAATACACTGATACAAGAAACTTGCTTAGTGTTTGGAGCTAAAGTACTCTAAATAGTAAAGAATTGTGCCAGTTGTGCAGTAATGATGTTTGATGAGAAATATTGGGTGACCCTGATCTATGAGAGAATGCTAAGAAGAAGAGTAAAGCATCACCGATGGTTGAGAGTTTACTGTTTAGTTCTACACAATGTATAAATAGATTGTAGTTTACACATAAGTTTTGCTTAAGAATTAACAATTCGGAGTTTTTAAATCAGTAGGTTCTCAAATACTGGCAAATCAATTGCTAATGAGAAAAATAACAATACATTCTTTCCTGGGACACTCTAGCCCCTTTTCCAAATCACTGGCCAGTAGTGATTATTGTTTAAGACAGCTTATAGGTTTAGCATTGTACAAATGCCCTCTAATAAAGAAGCAACCACAGATTTGACGAGGGCAAAGTGCCTGGTCGTTAAGTGTTCATAGGGGGTATTCTGCAGCTGTCAGGAAAGTTAATGACTGAGTACGTAGTTCTTGGACTGCCCACCAGACTGTCAGTGTTAGAGCCAGACTTTCAATCACAAAAGTGATCATTCTTGTTCCTTTTTGTGGGTATTTGGCTTGAATATATTTTAAAAGCCTTGCAAAGAGACTATTCACTAAGACCTTAAGATAGTGAAGAGAATGTAAGAATCTAAGAATTGGAGAAAAAAAAAATAATAGGCGTATTATTATCATTGCCTTTGAAGGGGCCTCATCTCACAGTCTGCTTCTGCCCTGCAGAGGGGAATTTTGTTTCCCAACTCTGTAGATTAAGAAATTTTATGCAGCATAGATTGATTTGGTTTTCTCGAATGCACTGTTATCACATTCATACAAAAGCGATAGATACCAGAGGAGTGCATGGATGAAAGAAGAATAAACACTTAACCACCGAGCTAGAAGAGTTAATTACATCAATAGTCCATGCACTGGATTAGAAAGGAAATACACATGGGAGACTCAAATGACACAAAGACTTTGCAAGATTAATGTAAAATACAGTCAATATAGCCAAAGCTTCCTAGAGCCAGCAAAAGTCTTAATATTTATTCGTATCTACCTAACTAATCTTCATATAAATGCACTAAATTAATGATTGCTGTTATTCATAAGATGGTGAACTTAAGAAATCAAATACTTGTCCTAAGTTACAGAGATATTAAGTGACAAAGCTAAGATTTGAAATTTAGCCATTTTTTATGTTTAAAATTTATTTGTTTGTTTATTTATTTAGTTGGTACAGTGTCTCACTTTACAGCTTGGATTCGTAGTGATCCTCCTGTCTCAGTCTCCCCAGAGCTGGGATTACTGCTGTGCAACATCGTACTCCGTTTTGATGGCTGGAATGGCATTTATTGGTTTCTGTAGCCAGCACGACATGTGGTAACAGGGATTAAACATGGGTCTTTGTTCTTGCCAGGCAGGCACTTAGAACCCTAAACTGTCTCCCCAGCCCTGGCCATTTTTGAAAAAGTGTCATTTTAGCGTGAGAGATATTTAGTCAAGTTAGATCCATCCTGTGGTGGTGTGTTTTTACTCTCAACTGAATTATCCCCACAAAAATGTATTTATAGAAACAATGCCTTTCTCTCTCTCTCTCTCTCTCTCTCTCTCTCTCTCTCTCTCTCTCTCTCTCTCTCTCTCTCTCTCTCTCTCTCCCCCTCTCTCTCTTTCTTTCTTTTTGAGGATCAGGGTTCAAACTCATGACCTTGCACTTTCCAGGCAGCGTCTTGTGCCACGGAGCTATCCCTCCAGCCTCTGCATGTCTCTTTCTTATGACTGAGTGGCCATTACTGCGATGCATACTTTTTAAATTTTAAATAGAACAAGAAGTAATAAAACTAAAACTTTATTTGTTTTGTGGTACTGGGGATTGAACTCACGACCTTGCACTTGCTAGACAAGTGCTTATTCTACAGAGCTATCTCCCCAGCCCTAAAAACTAAAACTTTAGAAACTGTACAGAATTTAACTAAATAAAATGACAGGAATTCAACAAGGGCTGTTACATTGCAAATTATGGTGTTCAAATGAATTGTTCAGATTACCAGATAGAAGTACACAAAATTGGTCAAAAAATTAAAACAAAGAGAAAAAATATGTTTCTGTCAGTCACCATGCAGGCTGATGAAGTCAGTATGCTCAACGCGTTCTGAGCAGGCACTCTCGGTCTGGTCATGGGTTAGACTCTGAAGATACAATGTAATAAAAGCAATAATAAAAACAATACTTCTTTCACTGAGTGAGGGAAGCATACAATGTCATCCTAAGTGCTGTTGCCATGTGTCACTCACTGTCTATCATATTTATGCAATTAGCTTGCTGCCGAGCAGTGCTGTGACCAGCTGAAGTACCATGATCTCTGCTTCCTTTGTAGCCCAGTGGCCATGGGATATGTTTTGTGTGTATTCAAGGAATTGAAGACTAAACTAAGGGCCTTGTGTGTGGTTGGCAAATGCTTTGCCATTAAACTACACCTGCAACACCAAGTAATATATTTTGACCAAAGAAATCCATAAGTTGGTCATTTAAAAAGAGAGCCTTAATTTCTTCATGCTCCTTTCTTGTGCATTATTCCTTTCCTCCTACCTGATCAAAATTGCATGAATATATGGAGGCAGAGAGGCCCGGGATATTATCATGGGGCAGAACTTCTCTTAAAGGCCACAACTGCTTTCTTCTGAACTAAATATTACGTAAAAACAACTACAACTATTTTGGTTATTTTTTGGTAGGCATATTATGTCTGCCACCTCACTTAATGGTAGAGTTTGGACCCCACTTGCTTGCTTTTATTACTATTGTAAATGTAGAGTCTAATCCATTGCCAGACTCCTAGTACTAGCACAAAGCCTGTTGGAGTCACTGTCACTGAGAATATATGGAAGGCCTAAGGTACAAAAGGAGAAGCTGCTGATTATTAGTGAGAATATTTTTAGTACTGCTTGGAGTTTTAAAGTCAGAGCCATAATTTCCAAAGCATATTCGTTAATTAGAGAGAGACACAGAGAGAAAAAGAGACAGAGAGACAGACAGAGAGGGCCTTTAATGCTTCATCACCTTTCATACTGACAGTAGGTTAGAAGAAAATTACATTCTATCTTATGTTGAATGTATTCCAGGCAGTTTCTATGTGTCTGTGCTTTTAATGCATATGAGGCTGTTTTTAGTTTACTGGTTTTAGTTCATTAATGCACGGAGACTTCATATGTTAAGGGCATGTAGCAAGTAAAATGTATATCTTGGTGTCAATATTACTCTTAATAACATGAAAGGCCTACAGCCTAAAACCATTCATTACTGTCATCACAAATCAATCTAATATGAGTGGAGAGGCAAGGTCCCCAGACACCAGAGCAAGGAAACCAAAGATCTATTAGCAAGAGGTTTGTTAAAGTTGTGTTTGAAGTAGTAGTAGGAGGACATACGCAGGGATGACTGGTTTGCTCCCCTCAGCACTAACGATGTGTGACAAGTACCATTCTTGCTACTGTGTATGACAAGCCATCTTACAATCGCCATTGGCACAAGAGGAACTGTGTGTGGGAGTCTGTGGCAGGAAGATCACAAGCTTGAGTTTGATGTGGGCAACTTAGTGATTTAGTGAGACACAACCCCAAGACTGACTCAAACTTGCCTTCTAGTTCTAAGGGCTGGATTATGATACACATTTGTTTGTGCATGTCTTAATTATGGTATGTGCAATTGTATCTCAGAATCAGAAGGTTAATTCCAGGGGGCTGTAGATCTTGTCTTTCCAATCTCCTAGTCAGGTGCCCAAGGCCCAGTTATATAGATATACTCCTCAATCGTAGCTGTTTCCTGCTGACTTGTCTCCCTAGTTCTACCTATTCCCAAATTTTCCAGTGCTCTGCTGTGCTGCCTGGAAAATCATGCCTTCCTTGTTATTGAACTCTTCAAGACAATTAAGCACTGATCCACAATTGTGGCCAAAAATAATAAAGGTTAGTGTAGAAAGCCATAGCAGAGTCCAATAACAGCAATATCTTGAAGTATTGCTCTAATAGGAGTCTGTTTTGTTTGTCTTTTTGTTTGTCTCAGACTCCCTATTTCTACATCACAGAAAGACAGCAGCATAAAATAAACTGAAAACTCCATTAAAGAAACATAGCACCAGAGGGAAAACATGGCCTTAAAAGAACAGAAAAATGACTACTGCTGTCCATCTTGCTGCTTTTTTTTAGATTATTAGTGTTGCACTTTATTTGAGGACTGTCTTGAGGAAACTAAAGATACATTCACTTCAAGCAGGTGACTTTGGGAATTAGAGATACAAACCCTCTCATAGTGCCTAACTGTATTACCAAACGAGAGCATAAACATAAAATGAGATATTATCCATCAGGGATCCTGATGGAAGAATCTTGGAAATAATTGAAACACAGAAAGAAAAAAAAATTATATATTACCTCATGAGCTATATGTTATCTTGATGCAAATAAAATTCAATGAAAAATAAAAATATGGTGCAAATTCCAAGAAAGAGTAAACTGTTGTCAAATAGCAAGTTAAGGATATATTAACTTGGGGAGGAAAGCAGACTCATGTCAGCTTTTTTAAGAATGTCTTTACTGACACAGCACTGCAGTAAATGAAGAGAACCACTGGGGAGAAAAGGGGGATGAACTATGAACTACTGGACAATAAAATGTTAGAAAGTGTCCATAGCAAGTGCCTCTTTGTTTTATTTAATTATGCACAGTCTAGTATATATATATATATATATATATATATATATATATATATATATATATATATTTTTTTTTTTTACTGAAAATTTATTTCTGGCTCAGTAGAGACCTAAGTTTCCTTGGAAATTAAATTAAAATGCTGTATCTGAAAAACATGATTTTTGAGAGTAATGTATATCTCCTTTTATGATGTTCTTTCCCAGATCTATCGTGACATGAAAAAAAAATGTGGCTAGCTCCTATGCATTTCATAACAGGCTACATTTGCAAGTCACATTTACACTGCCTCATTTCTTCTTAAGGAACTATCTAGCAACAATGTTATTAGTATATTGACTTCAGAGATTGAGGGGAAAGGCCTAGCCAGGGTAAGTGACAGTAAGTAAACAGTTCTAGATATGTCACAAAATGAAATCTCAATTTCTTAATTCTGGCATGATTTCTGAATGCTATAGTTTTCAGAAAAATATAAAGAAACACAATTTAAAGAAATATAAATAGAAAATGTTCTTGTACTGAAAACCAGGACTCTTTCTAATCTCAACATTCATTAGGGGCTAAATTACTATATGTTCTTCTCTCGGAATCCTAATCTCCTTAATAAATTGGAGACTCTTGGGATATCCTGTGTTTGAAAGAGGTTCGTTGCTCCATTCCCACAGAACTGTCAGCCTCATGTCTCCTTCTCTCTAGGTATCTGTCTGAATAGCCCTCGTATTTGCCAGCGCTTTCCTTTTACATTTCACCCCAGTTCCATTCTCACCTCCTACACGTAATGTCACATTTGACTTCTAATGCAGTTTTTATTGTGTTGTTTCTCTGTTAAGCAAAGCATTTAATAACTTCTCATTTCTCAAATGTTGAAATACCTGGAGTATTAACCTTGCATTTCAAAAACTCTGAGTGTTCTCATATTTCACTATTATTATATACAAGCACTGAATGTCAGCTACTTCCCTTCACTGCTGGCCTCTGAGCACACAATGCTGTTATTAAATCTCTTGATAAGAAGACTGCCACCCTAGCCTGCTACCAGTGTTCTCCATTTCTGTTTGTTGATCCAGATCTTCAGCACTTCAATACCTACTTTCTGTCCCTTGTGCCAGCTGCTCACCATATGTTCCAGAGGTCTTAGAGCAGCTGGACATATATAGCACTCAAAGGCTAGCTATGATTTACCTTGTAGCATACTTTTATTTTATTGTTATTCAGGCTTCTCCACTGTGAGAAAATTTTTGTTTTTGAATTTTTTGAGAAGCTGTTCTGTGAAGGAAGCTTTCTAACTTAGTAAAGAGGTATACATTTTGGCTTATATTTTCTATTTTTAACTATTTTTAAGAGACATATTTCTAAAATATATGGTATAGGTTTATGGATTTTATTTTTATTTCTTTGTGGTACCTGGGATTGATCTCAAGATCCTGTGCTTGCCAGGCAAATGCTTATTCTACTGAGCTATCTCTCGGGCCCACGGTTCATGCTTTTTGAAACAAAACTTGTTACAATAATTTTCTTAATTATTTAATTACTATTGATGTAAGTTTTTGTTATGTTATATTATAGGATTGGTTTAATAGAGTTATATTTATTATTATTATTTTTTATTTATGTATTTTTTTTTTTTTGCAGGACTGGGGTACAAGCTCACAACCTTGCACTTGCCAGGCAGGCACTTGTGCCACAGAGCTAACTTCCCAGCCCCTAATAGTGTTATATTTAGATTAATGTTAGTTTACTTAAAATTATAGTGCTTACTGAAAAATGTTTATATGTTCTAAAATTCCATTCAGCAATGAATTAATGTTTTTAATTGTTGCCTTCTTTTAACAAACTCATTATTATATAATTTATAATCAAGTAATTATTTTTGTTGAAAGTTGCTTAAATAAGCTCAGAGTTTTACTGTACACAGTCTTGATATTTTCTGTTAATATTTAGCATATCTCATTTGGTTTCCTTTAAAAGAGTTTTATAGGCGCATCAGAACTTTGTACCAACCCAAAGACAGATGTTGTAGGTCCATCAAATTTGAAAGGTCTACATTGCTATATATGTACCTTGATTTATATCTTACCTTTAAAACTCTATCTAGAATTGCACATTTGTGTAGTTTTTTCTTTTTTTACACTCTGTAATAGTGAATGTTATGATGAGTTATACTTTTATGATAGTGGTTTTCAACTTTTCCAATGCCATGACCCTGCAATACAGTTCCTCATGTTGCAGTGACCCCAAACCAAAATAATAATATGTTGAGAAATATTTATTACTAATTCCAATAAATAACATTTCACCATGGCATAGCATGGGTTTAAATATGCATTTTCTGATGACTTTAGGTGACCCCTGTGTTTTGGTCGTTCGACCCCTGCTGGGAGTCGGGACCCACACGGGTTGAGAACTGCTGTGACATACTCAGTAATTAAGTTCCTCGATTATTGGATTTAAATAAAATTGTTATATACTTTATCACTGTCTTTCAAACACATGTAGAAAAAATCTTAGAAAGATTTAATCAACAGAAGAAAGAAGAAAGTAGCAGATATGAATAACTTTTTTGTGATTTTTTTTCTCATTTATATCTACTGCTTTTATTTCCTTTATTATTATTTTTAATTTTTTTAAATTTTATTTATTTATTTATTTATTTATTTATTTATTTATTTCTTGCTTCAGAACCCTTGGTTATTCACTCACTCATTTCCATGGCTGGCTCAGCCCGCCCCGAGGGCAGGGACAGCGCAGCATGTGGTGCCAGGGATCGAACCTCGGTCCCTGAAGCCGCCCATGCCTTCCCAAGCAAGCGCTTTAGACCACTGAGCCATCCCGCTGGGCCCCTTCTTTTATTATTAAGAACTTAATTTCATAAGAGTTATGTGAGTTTAGATTTTGAATAGGTTTCAGTTCTACATCTAAAAAAAGGCAGTTTTCCAATTATAGAGTAACACTAGTTGATTGTCAGGATCTATTTCAGAGCTTTCAGAAGCCTACCGTTCTTGTACCATGCTTGTGTCTCAGTCTCTATCCACCTCAACCTCTATATAAGTTTTTTTTTTTTTTTTTTTTTTTTTTGGGGCCGGGGTTTGAACTCATGACCTTGCACTTGCCAGGCAGGCACTTGTGCTACGGAGCTATCTCCCCAGCCCCTATATCAGATTTCTTTGCAGAATAAGATTCTCCAATTTTATAGAATTTTACCATGGTGAATAAACTTTTATATTTATATGCAAGAGAAACACATTGTGATCTGTATATTTCTTAATCTTTTAAGCTCCTTATCCACTATGGGAAATGTTTTGGTTATCTTATTTCCTGAGCTTTGGTTGTATGTGGAGAGAAATGCGACTTATTTACAATCTCTGGGCTGAAACACTTTCAAGGAGACTGATACTTATTGAAGGCAAGGAGATGAATAGACACTGAGGTTGATGAAGAAGAAAACATCGAGAGCAGTGAAGGCAGGATTGGAGGACAGCGTGAAGTAAAAGATGGCTGTGCCTGTGGACAAAAGAGATGCACTCAGCAGAATTTAGGAATATTTTCAGTGTTTCCAGAGCGCAATCTCCATTTATCTTCAACTATACTTGGTAAAAATTTGAAATTTGACTTTTAAAAATTATATAGAGTATTTTTTTATGTAGCATTTTATTTTTGCTTAAGAAAGACTGCTGCTATTAACAAAACTGTACCCATCATCTAGGTAAAAAAGGAACTTTGTGCTTCTAACATCAAAGTAGGAGGAAACACGTATTTCTTACTTTATAGAAAGTAGTCTGAAGAATGGATTCCAATGATATCTAATGAAAAATACAATTGATTAGTGAAGTATATTGTAATGAGAAATGTTCATGTTAATCATTCTAACACAAAAACTAGACATAGGTACCAACATGCACTGATAATTTAAATACTGTAATATTCATGAAATTAATATAATGTTAAGTATCACAATAAATAATAAAATCATTATCTAGTTAAATTACAGCTTCATTGTTGGCAATGTAAAGCATGTACATTTTATATTTGTAAAAAATATCTTATATGTATATTTGCATAAACAGTATCCTATGTAATGTACAGATTACTTTTCTTCCTCTTTTAAATGAGGAGGAGGATGTTTACTGGAGTTGGAAATCATGGTTTTCACAATGAGCTATCTCCATAGCATTCTTTTAAAATTTTGACAGAAGGTTTTTCTAAGTCACTAAATGGCCCAGACTGTTCTTGAACTTGCTGGTCCCTTGCCTCTGCCTTTCAGAGTGTCAGGGACATAGGCACTCCATGCCACCATGCCTGGCTCTATTCTTAATTTCTTCTATATGTATTGCAGTTTGCTTACTAGTGTGTGTTTACAGTACATAATGATTACATTCACTGCAAGATTTGGTACACATACATAATAAAGATCTTTTAATGTTTTTCATTTCTTATGTGTTTTATTGTCTTTTTCCAAAGGCAATGAATTATTACATATATAAGAAAAGGAAATACAATTATTTCAAACTTTAGAGTAATTAAAATGCATAATTTATAGGTGAGATTTTTTATCTGATTCCTGGATTGTTTGCTGCCTGATTTACCTCCACATGATGAGGGAGTCAGATGAAATGATTTTTATGGTTTAAATCCAAAATGTCCTTGCAAAGCGACATGTGTTTGGAAGGTGGCTGGATCCTGGGGGTGCTATGCTAATGAGTGGATTCATCCATGGAAAGGTCAGTAGCTGCTTGTGCTATTAGCAGGTAGGGCCAGTTTTCAGGTGGATCACTCAAGTTATGCCCCAGAAGGGAATATTCTTGTCCTAGGTTCTTCACCTTATTCTGCACTTCCTCATTGTCATAGTTGGTGTTTCCTTTCTCTGTCATGCCTTGCTGTCATGTTGTTTGTGACTTGAAGGACAATTCTCATGGACTACATCCACTGAAAACTGTGAGCCAAAATAAGCCTCTTCTTTAACTTGTAGGCGTCAGGTACTATGTGCCAGGAACAGCACGGAGCCTAATCCAGAAAACTGGTACCAGAGAAGTGGGATAATCAGTATGATTCTATCTGACCATGTGGTTTACAGGATTTTGAAACTAGTTTGAGGGAAGAGTTTAGAAATTTTTGGAGAATTGGTAAGAGAAAATTCATACTACTCTAAGCCAAGTTTAATGACCAGTTCTGACTGTTGTTCAGAACATAAAATAATGATAGCAGGAATCTAGACAATCAAGGCCATATTCATAAGTCTTCAGTTGGGAGTGAGGCTCTATTGGTTATTAGAGTCGAGGCTATTTTCCGAAGCACTTGTTTGACACTATATTTTAAAATGATGAAGTAATTGTTCTGATACGAAGAATATCAAAGTGGCTCAACATTTCAACTCTAGCATTGGTGCTGATGACTCCTCTAATCCAGATCCACAGTAAAAATTAGGAGCACAAATGAAGTTAAATGTTATATAATACCTGTGCCTCAATCAGAAATGAAGATAGTGCAAAATTGTAATTGTAGACAGCTTGGTTGCTGAAAAGATTAACATTAAAAGTAATCCACATAGTTGCATGAGAACAGCAGGCATTTGAGGAATAAGGAAGATCTCACGGGTCACAACATCAGCAGTGTAACAGTGTACCACTTTGATTTGTGAAGAGATCTTCTGGGCCCTCTGACATGAAAAGGGCCTCCTAGGCAGTTAGTTTAAATAACTCACTTCACCATCATCAGGCATGGAATTTTTGTGGACACTGCGGTGATTGCTTCAGGGTGCTTAGGCCCTGCTCAAGCTTGATGTTACCTACATGGTTCTGCTTTTCTTTAGACATGTAGACTGCAGTAGTGCAGGATCATGGAGACTCCCTTCTAGAATTCAAAGACTGGTGGAGACCCACACAATTTGGAGATGACAGGAATGTGGAACAATTCACAGAATTGTGAAAAAATTCACAGAATTAGAAAGCAGTCTTGCCAAGAGAGATGTCATGAGGGGTGCAAAGAGTAATGCCATGAGAACATGACAGTGGACAGGTACCGTGCTTTAGAGCTTGTCTCCCATCACAACATCGCCTAGTCCTGCACATAGAGTTACGTGCTTTAATTTGATTCTTTTTAAATTCCATTCCTTCCTATTTCCCTATTTCTCCCTTTCAGCTTTGGAAAGTTTATACTGTGCTATTTTGTGTTAACAGTGCTTAACTTTCTTTTCCTATTTTATAGTAGTTGATAAGAGTTTTCCTTGAGTCTCAGAGAAGAGTTTGAATTTAGATTCTCCAGTGAAACTCAAACTATTAAGATTTTGGCTACCTTTAGAGATGGACTACATACATTTAGCATAATGGAATGGAAAGTAGTTTGGGGACTATGAGAAAATACCGTAATTTAGATCTGAAACATTGTTTCAGATTGCCATGTGTCTTGAACATTATTGGATCTTGATGGCGCTGTTCTCATCAGTGGATTCATCCATTTATCTGTGTAGTAACTGAATGTGATGTTAGGAAGTAAGACCTATTTGGAGATCGCCATGTAACCTTGTTACTCCTCTGACCTTTTCTCTCTGCTTCTTGGATGCTATGGACCTAGCACCTTTCTCCAATACTCCTTGACACCATTGTTGGGTTGTTACCCGAAAACCTCATGGAGTCATGGGGCGGATTCTAGAGTTTGTGATTAATCTATGATCCAGTGCTAGAATTATGGTGTGAGTGCTGCTTAATTTTACATGTCAGGTATTTTGTCTCGATAACTGAAGAAACATAGTCAAGACAAACACGCTATTTGTTCCTCAGAGATAGAAACCAATAGGCTAATTCCTCTGACAACTGTGGTAATATAAACTCTTCTGCTTTCAGAAGTAGCACCTGGGGACCTTGTCACAATGGTGAGAAAATGATTAATTCAAGGGTGTAACTTTTTTGTGAAGAGTAAAATTTTATACATTCTTTATGTTTTTGAACTTAAGTCTCACCTCTTAATTTGTTAGAGAGCTCACATACAATAATTCATGGAAAACCCTATGAGATGCCAGCACTTTTATCACTAGACAACTCTCCAACATTCCAAGATATCTGACATCCCATACATATACTCATGACAGTCCCTAGTTTCATTAAGCTAAGGTTGTATCATCTGTACAACAATGCTTGAAGATGATTTTTTTTTTTTGTCTTTTTTGAGACAGGGTCTCACTATGCAGTTGAGGCTGGTCCTGCACTCACTTTTGTAGCCCAGGCTGGTCTCGAACTCGCACCAATCCTCCTGCCTCAGCCTCCCGAGTGCTGGGATTACAGGCGTGAGCCACCACACCCGGCTTCTGAAGATGATTTTTGAGCATACTGGTGAACAGATGTTTCTATCAAAAAAAAAAAAAAAAGAAATAACAGTCTAATTTTGGTAACTGTGATTTAATTTTTATATGCAAAAGGGCCACTTAATACAAATTATAAATTATAAGTTCTGGTTTGAAGAACTTCATCATTTGACAACAGCATCTAAAAAGTAATCATTAACCTTATTTTATTTTGATTAGTTTTGGAAAGCCCAGTATGCAGCATTCAAATAAATCCTAAGGGTCCCTCAGATTTCATCCCTATTGAGTTCTCTTTACCATGCCATCTCTCAGCAGGACTGCCTGATTGGCCCCAGCTCTTCCTGGGTGTCTTGCTTACTTTTGTCTCTTTTTTGCTCATGGCATCACAACAATATCGTAGAATGTACTTGTGTACGTCTTCTAGAACACAAGTTCTGTGATAGGAGGATTTCAGTGTATGTGGTTCACCAACAAATAACCTGAACCTGGGAAAATTGAAATAAATCACTGTTGGCTGAAAAAACAGAATAGAGAGAATGTGAACATTTTACTTTTCAAAATTGACATTCACATCATACTGTCACTAGGTCACTGTCAAAATTGTAAATATTTCTTCATACTTCTTTATAGCTCTAAATTCCATTTTATTGTCCAAACTCTTCCCTCCTAGTAATGCTGCTTTTCTCCTAATTATAAAATAGCTCTCCAGTGCTGTCAGGAAGGCCAATACATAGCAAGTATAATAAAAAAAAATCACCTTTGAAGTCCAGTAGAATGGCTTATCAGTAGAACACTTGCCTATCTTCTGTAAAACTCTGGGTTTGATCTGCACAGCACACACACACACACACACACACACACACAAATAAAATCTACTCTTGGCTTTTTGTTTGCTGTGTGATTTTGTCACTTAGAATTTTTTTGCATCAGTTTTTACATCTATGAACAAAGATTTTAATACCATCTGTTCTGTTTGCTTAATTCAAGGGATAGTGGAAGAACAAATAAAGTAATACATGTAAATGTCCTATGAAAATTGCAACCAGTATATAAAAATATTTACAAAAGATACTTGTAAAATTGAAATTCAAAGCATTGAGTTAGATATTATATACTCAGATTATCATCATTACAACTATCAGTGACACCATACTCAACAAAGCTGTGGTATGAACAAACCATCAGTGTCCTATGGGTAAATCCTTCTCTTTCTTAGTAGGAAACATTGGATAACACCATTAAGTAAATGAGAAAAACTTGAAAAAATGTAAAATTCTTATCCTAGATTACATATAATCCTTCTGACGATAGAAAAGAGCACAAAAAAGAGGCAGGGCCGATGGGTAGAGTGTGAACTACAAGCAGGTATAACAGAAGAGATTTGTGCAAAAGAATCTTATTCCATTGTCAAGACCATTCAGCAGCAAGGAAAATCTGAACTGAGCAATAATTTCTGTGATTTAGAATTACTCTGGTAAGTCACAGTGGCACTATAAATGGATGGACATTGTCAGCTAGCTAATTTCAACTTTATAATAGTGCGTTTTGCACAGGGTGAGCATTGATAAGAGCAAAGGAAATGCTCAGAGTAATTTTCAAGAATGACATCTATATAAAAAAGAGAATGCAAATAATTTGAAATAAATTCAAGTACATGAAACAAGCAATGTCTGTACAACTATGCACCTCCCAACAGCAGTGCATTCTTCTAAGTTTAAAGTATCTATCTCTAAGAAAGCAGTTCACAAGTGAGAGATTAATATTTTCTGTGGTAAACAGAAAGCAAAGACAAGCTTGGCTGTGTCCCTGAAGTTACCAGGCTCCAGACTGCTCTGTGGAGTTGCCATGCAGTTTTCTCATTTTTAAGGTTTTTAAGGTGAAGAAATTATTTGACCACATGTGTGATGTACACATAACAGGATGAGTTATTGGAATAGATTATGTGTTTTCAAGGTAGAAGACAGATGTTATATTGTAGCAAAATAACTCAATAGGATTTGTAATTCATCTTGTAAACTAAGGTACAAAACCCTGGAAAGTGCCAGTCTTCTCATAAGTAAAGGTTGGTGATGTGGATTCATTATGAGGGTCTGCTATAACTAGCAGTGTAATGTGCATAGGTAGAAGTGACTCACTGTAGTTTTCTGTCTCACAGACAGAGAAATGGAAAGGACTGGAATCATCCACCATTTTTGTCTGTTTTATTGAGTTTATATTGAGTTCATCTTTATTGATGATGACCCTGGGAAAATACCCATAAACCCAGACTACAGAAAGAAAACACATGTAGGTTTTTCTGCCTGTCCTGCTAATAGTAATGAGCCGAGTGATTAAACTTAATAAAGTCTTCTTTTTAAAATTTTAACATGCTGCGTGAAGTTTTCTTTTGATGTCTACTAGATAGTTATTTATAGAGACTGTGTTTGATGAAAATAATCATTTTGGAAGCATGACAACACAATGCTATTTTAAGAATATCAGAAACTATACCCTGGGCTTGTAAACATCACAGCAACACATTCAAGCCAAGTTGTGAAGCAATAACACATCACCAAAGTTGGAGTCAAGAGAGAAGAAGGTTAATTTTATGTAGAATCATTTGTCAGCCTTAGCCAGGAGAATTATCTTCCCTGTCCATTTTCAGGCAGATAGTTCAGTACGTGTTTCTCTCCAACGCATTTTGACTCTTTTCTATTTCTGATTTTCTCCCTCAAAACAACTACGTCACAATTTTTATCAAACGACAGGGAGCGAACATGAACAAAAAGAAAGAAGGAAAAAGCAAAAAGGAAGGAAGGAAAGATAGAAGGGATGAAGGAGGAGGAAAGGAAGAAAGAAAAGAAAGAAGGAATGAAGGAAAGGAGAAAGAAATAATTTAAGATAAAAAACTCATCTTAGAGGAAATGTTTGCTGTGGTAAAGAAAGCATCCTTTTGTATGAATTGAGAAAGCACTGACAATTGCAGGGAAGGCCAAGTTGATGGAGGTCATGAGACAGAGAAATTCCTTTTACAGTCTGTTTTGTTTGGAACTATTCTTACTCTTATTCTTACACAGTTTACTCAGAGTAGGGGCCATACATCACCACACTAATGTTTGAGTAGCTCTCCCAAACACAAGTATATTTTGTATAATATACATTATAGAGATGAGTTATACCTATATATTTACATATCCTCAGTTATTCCTATTATAATTTAACTGTATTGTAACAGAAGGTGAAAAAGAAATGTCGAATTACATTTAAGTAAACAAAATAACAAGTTGAATTATTTAGTCAATAAGTTTTGAATAGATAAATGTACATTTTTGAGGTCAAACTTATAGTTAGCTTCCCCAAATATAAACTGAACTCAAAACCTATTGTTGTAATGTTCTGATCTGGTGCCAAAAGAAACGACAAGAAGACCCAATTAAGGTAGCTCAGAGGACTCACTGAGATCCTGTCCCCAGTGAGAAAGAACCTCTTATACAACTCACCTTTATTCGGGATAGTCAGCGTGATCTCGTGCACAATTACCTCAGAAAAGGAGAATCATGTGCTCAAGCACTAACGTGACCATGGTCTCATTAAAATAAAGGAGGGCCATATGCTTAGTCACAAGAGCAACCAAGATCTCCATTACTTAGGGTTCACTCAGGGGCCAACCAATAGCATTTTAAGAAAGGGAGAATGCAACAAATAGAGAACCCACAGGTGAAGCGGCCCTACCACAGCTGCCTCTGGGCCCCGTCCATCACACTCTCCTTTTTGAAATGCCCATCAGGCTACACCTAGTCCCAGAGAAGATTCTTCTAGTACAGTATATATGGCAACTGTCCTAGTTTGCTACTAGATTTGAGTATAATGAGTTCTTTCCAAGAATCATGGCTCTAGCTGCTGGATTAAGAATTGTTCATCTTAATGTAGCAAATATTAAATCCATTAACTCATTTTTGATAAAGCACACTGTAAATGTCTGTTCATGTTTCTTTTAGCATTTTAATATATAAACAATTTATACTAGTCATTACTAATTTTAATCCCATTATTTTTAATACAATTTGTAACAGCTGTAGAATGGCTGTAATTTGAGAAAGCCAAAGTTGGTGGTGTCATACGTGGGGCTTAGGATGAAAATGTAAACCTGTGAAGATATTTCTTCACTGAGGTAATATAGGTTACAAACATTTTTGGACTGTTGTATGTTATGAATTGCTGCCGAAAGAAACGATGAGAAGACCCAATGAATGTAGCTTCAGAGGTCTCACTTGAGGTCTCTCTCCAAATGAGCTCAGGCTCAGAAGTATCTCACTTTTATTGAGGGCTAAAAAACAGGCTAAGGAATGTGCATTACTCCTTTAATGATACAGATCACAAATCACTATGTCTTCTACCATCTGCCTAACTAGATTCACACAGACACTAACAGATAACGCCTCAAGCAGAGGAGGAGACAACTATTAACATCACAAGCCAGGTATCAAAGAACAGGGCACCTACAGGATAAACTGTTATCTGCAACCTTGAATTCCAGCTTTCTGGGATTTCCACGGAGCAGAAAGCAGCCCTCCCTGGGCTCCGTTTATGGTTCCCTGCTTCTAGGGATATTAATTGGACTTTGATCTCACCTCTATATTACTATGGTAGACATTTGAAGAATAGGAATATTTCATAGTTTATTTCTGAAAAAGGAAGTAAAAAGCATTTTATGAGATCAGACTTGAATAAGACGATACTTCACAAAGGGAGTTTTGAAACAGTCTCTGAGGTACACTACCACTAACCTAGGCTTGTCTCCTCATTAAAGGCTATTATAATGATGAATTGTACTTATGGTTCAGTGGCTCTCTCCCTCCATGAAACTCACCACAACTCTGGTTGCTGATCTTCTACTCTTGTGTATTTGCATGAGGCTCTTTATTTCATGCTTTTTCTTTATTGCTATGCTAACTATGTGGCCAGACATACTTTTGTTATACTATTGATAATTAAATATTTCTTGTTTTTTATTGTGAAGTTTCATTCTTGGAATCACTGCCCAGATTTCTCACTTGTGCAAATCCTTTGAATTCATATTTTGGTGAATCTATATTAGACTCAGTGAAAGTGCACTGGATTGACAAAACTTAATTTAACAGATAATAAGCTAATTGATCTTGTGGCTAGCCGTGGAATGTAGGAAAAAGGAGACATTTCATAGAGTTTCAGACATAGCGTGTCTTATTGAGAAAAATGGAAGCATCTTGTCCTTGACAAATAAATATTTTGGGCATCAATGAGATGGTTCAGTGGTCTAAAGCACATGCTTAGGAAAGCTTAGGCAACCCCAGGGACCACGGTTCGATTCCCAGCACCACATGTTGTGCCAGGCCCACTCCCAGGGCAGGTTGAACCGGCCATAATTAAAAAAAAAAAAAAGACAAATAAATATTTAAATATTCCCATTAGCACACTAGTGACCTTAGATTGTGTAAATATACCTTAAAAATAATGTACTGTAAAAAGCATGTACCAACATAAATACCATAATGCTAGGGATAAATTTGCTAAGCAAAAATTAATATAAAATGGTGGTTAGCATAAAATAAGCAACCAGTCAGCAGCAGAACTAGGATAATATGTAAAGCCAAGAGTTTTAGTTTACAATTCTTTATCCATATGATAAGTTGCTTTATCTCACAAACACACACATGTGCTGACAGGCTATTTTTTTAAAATAATGTAGAGTATGTGACACATAGTATCTTTTCTGCTATAATTTATCTTTATCATCAATATTACATTTACTACTACCATCATCATCACCACCATCACTGTTATTGCTTGTTGTACCAGAGACTGAAATTGGGAATTCACACTGAGCTACATCTCTAACATGTGTAATGCTTTGTTATGAGATAGAATATCCCATCACTGGTGGCCCACCGCAATTGCAAAACCTTTGACTGTGTATGTATCTGCTTCCTCTTAGTTCTTTCCTTCTAAGCAACATCAATAGGGAGGTGGGTCATGCCCACACACTGTACTCTGTAGAATGATTGTGAGCACAATATGCAATATGTCAACTTCCAAAGAAAAGAAAGGGGAAAAGAAAAAAAAAAAGTAATGTGGATTTAGAAAAGTTAATGTTTAGGGGCCCGGCGGGATGGCTCAGTGGTCTAAAGCGCCTGCTTGGGAAAGCTTGGGCGGCTTCAGGGACCGCGGTTCGATCCCTGGCACCACATGCTATGCCAGCCCTGCCCTTGGGGTGGGCTGAGCCGGCCATAAAAATGAGTGAATAAACAAAAAAGGTTCTGAAACAAGAAAAAAATAAATAAATAAAATTAGAAAAAAAGAAAAGTTAATGTTTAATTGTTTGATCAATCTTATATACCTATATGTATTAATCTAAACTGATCTGATGATGAAAATATGTAATATAACCATTGTTAAATTTAAACAATAAAAAAATTGAAAAAAAAAAGAGATAGAATATCCCAAAGTTGCTAAATTGCATAAGCTGTGCTCAAACTTGCAATCTTTTTTGCTTCATACTTACAAAGTGCAAAGTGCTGACTCTCAGATGTGCACCTTTATTTTTTACTTTTTATTATTTATTTGTGCGTGCGTCTTTGGTACAAGGTATCACTGTACAACTTGGACTCATAGTGATGTTACTGTTTTCTTCCTTCCCAGCTCTGAGATTACAGGTGTACACCACCATGCCTGGTCTCAGGACCTGTATGGTTCTTAAACTTTCATTCTACACATGCCAAATCTGACAATAAAGTCATACAATATTTGTTGTATTGCTCTACATTGTTCTTTTGTGTTGCAAAGAAGAAGAGCAAAAGAATGACATATTCTCATTGGAGCAATGTTTTTAGCAGACAATTCTAATTGTCGACTTTCAGAATTCTTACTTGGATATTTCAATCATTAAAAATATTTGAAATAAAAATATTTTAACTAGTCTGGGATTTTGTAAGTCATTTTGTTGATAAAAATATATAAAGCATAGTTAAATCTAATAGTGAGCAATGTTTCTAACTTCAGTTTCCTTATATCTTAAGCAGTATTCTAGAATGCTGTAATAAACAAACGATCCCATTTGTCAATTTTTGCAAAGGTTTTCATTCTCAGAATGAAAGATGAATAAAGCATACAGTATTTTGGGTTGCATTTTATAGTTTGTCAGATGTTACATTTCATATAAACCAAAAATGTACCATTTTGACTTAGTGGAATGGCTAAATCAAATGTATCAAGTAGATCAAAGGCCTGTAGTAAAATTTACAAGAGTCAAACTAGTGATAAGATTTGTTTTGCATCTCTATCAGAATGTGTGCCATTTTGACAAAAATTCCATTGAAAGCTATGTCATAAACATTTAAAACTAGCCAGTTGGAGATTGTCTTTTCTGGACTTCATTTGTCAATATACTATGATGTATAATATGTACAAATTACTTGAAATAAAGCCAAATACTTTATTAGCCAATTTTTTCTTTCTACTATTTGACAGTAGATATTTATAAATACTTTATCTTTAGGGTTGAAGCTTTTCTAAATAATAATATTTTAATGAAACTTTTCCTTTTCTATTTCCTGTATGAAAGTGAAAAAGAATACCTATCCTCAAAGACATCATAAACAGCATTATTTGTGTTTTAATGCTTTGTTCACACATGAAAATAGAAGTAAGCTCAATTAATTTTAATCTACTGATACTCTGTTTAGGCACTTAATAGGCACATTTTGCAGATTTATGCTACAAATAAATATCACATTCCTTGAGTATAATTTGGGATATATTGCAGATTAGAAAGCAGCAGTGTATACTAATCCTCTGGGCAACAAATCTCTTCCATGATGAAGAGGAACTATAAAACATGAAGACATCAAAATCAGGCCATATCTAATGAAAACACATTGAAATAGAGATAAAAATAATATCTCAGTAAAATGGAAATCATCACATTACAAGCAGAATCAGAAAGGATATAGTCAGAGTTTGTATAAACTTATTTAAAAATGGTTCATGGGAACTTTTGTAGGAATTATTGGTTCTGAACCAACTTATTAAATTTGGAAACCATCTGCTGTGAGTCACAGGCACATAACATCTAGGTTTCTATAAGTAAGTTCCACTGAAAGTATTAGTTCAGTTACTTCTTGTGACATCTATATAGAGCTAGAGTAGCTGAAATCAGAATGAGACCAGACTACAAAAGGTACTCAAAGAGTAACAGAAATGAGTGTGAAGATACAGTGAACATTAGCTTATGGTTAGGAATTTAGTGCAGTGAAGCAAACCATTGAACACAGGGAACCAGGAAATAATTATTGAGCCAAGTATTTAAAAAATTCTCACAGAAATAAGTTTCAGAAATCAAAACAAAACAAAGTAAAAGATATCACCTAATGGTTGGTCAGTAATATCTTGCTGAGCTATAGTATTAGTTTAGAGCCTAGAAACTCATCACCCGCTGGCAGATCTTGCCTTTAGGTAGAGGTAAAAGTCTAAACCCAGTACCTGACACAAGTCAGAAAGTGGAACAAGTGAATTAAATACTTGAAAAGTACACTGAATAAATAGTCCAGAAGTATAAAGAAATTGACAACTGATTGCAGTGTAATTCCTAGAAACAACACGACAAACAAATTAGCACTCTTTGAGAACTTAATTCTTGACTTTTTAACAAATGCTTTATTGACGTACAGTTGGAGTTAATTAACATGTTTGACTAGGATGCTTTCTAAAAGAGTCAGCATGATTTATTCCAAAGAATTCTGGCAATTCCTTAATTGGTTTGAGATTCAAAGATTGATTCCAAACTCAACAAAGTTGTACTAATACCAAATTTGGCGATAGGTGATGGGAACAGGATCCTAAATAAACGTGCTAAGATTTATTTTTGTAATTATCTTAGCATATTTTACTCCAACACAGCTCATGATACTGAGTCCATCTTGGAATAAGTACAGGAGATTTCATTCCCATAAAAGATCTCTTTTGATCTTTCTAAGAATCAGAGAAACTGGAAACTCTGCCAAATTTGATTGATGCCAGTACATTGTAGGCATCCTAAACACCAATGAAAGATTTTTATGTTGAATTGGAAGGATCACAGGAGTGAAACAGACACAGAAAGTGTCTTTTCTCTCTCTCTTAAACACACACACACACACACACACACACACACACACACACACACACGTTTGCTATTAGGGTGAGTTACTTGAATTTCCAATAAGCAGTTTCTTCCTGTGTAAATTGGAAGGAAGAGCCAAGAGGCAGTCATGGAGAATGTAATATACTCCTGAAACACATGAGAGGTAACATTTGGGAAGGTTCCTTGAAGCAGTCAGTATTGTCCTTGGTTGTGATAGGAGTGTTTCTGAGGAGCTGTGCTCTGGCTATATCTTGAACTGGTTATGACATAATGTGAACAAATAGTTTCTCTGCCTCAGCAATATTTCAAACCTGGATGTTTCTCATATACAATCAATGATCTACATTAGGGAAGCATTTCATTTTAGGTCCTAGAAGATTCGTAGGCACATCATGCTAGTGGTGCCTTTCCAAACATCAATCTACAAAGTGCTGCATTAGAATGATTTTGAGAGCACATTTAACATGTAAGTTCTCTTACCTCACTTCAAAGTGCTGAGTTACTGTCTCTATGAGTTTACTATGGACTTTGTACTGTTAATAAGACCCCCAGGTAATTCATCTCAGTCATAATTAAAACCCATCAAAACAAAATGAGTCTCTTCATCTATTCACTTGAACAAATGAGAAAATGGAAGTCCAGAGAATAAATATGATTTGTGCAAGGTCACTTGGCAGTTACATCTACAATGAAAGACAGCACAGCAGTCCAGTTCTCCAGATGCTCAATAAAGTTCTATTGCCAATATGGTGCTTTTTTGGCTATGTAGATTTGGATGAGAAATAAGAGCTGAAAAACTGACTGTTGTCTTCTTGAATATGGTGTTTCAAGTAAGATCAGTTGTTGAAAATATACAATTCCCAGTATTCAACAAAGCTAAAAATTCTGTAAGAAAATAGTACTGCTTTTAGAAATCCATTTGGCAAATTAACAAATTCTCCTGAATCATAGCCTTTTCCTTTATTGAGTTTCTCAGGAGAAATATAAACAGACAGAACCATGTAATGTTTTCTTCCTCTGCTGAACAATAATTCTCTGTATATCTGGCTTTGCCAGGTGCAAGGGTAAGATTACAATAAATGCCATTGCAGATTTCCCCTTTCAGTGATTAAAACAGTCGTTTGCTTCTTTGAGATCGGCACATCATAGCCTCCATCCAGCTTTGCTGGGAAGATTGACAGTCTGCATCATTCAGACACGCTGTTCAAGAGATAGCCTAATAGCACTGTATATCAAATCATCTCCAGACTGCAAATGAGAATAGAGTGATTGTTAGCCCTGTTGCAATTTGCATTCATTTCACACACCAAGGTGCTTAGGAAACAGATACTGGTAAATGAGCAAAGATCAGAATATAATGAGCTGAAGTAATTGTTGGTTGCATGTTTTGGTGCAAAAGATCAGAGAATTTCAACTTTCTATATTATTATACTCTGTATGCTCTATTGGATGAATGCTAATATAAAAAACACTTCAGAATGCAGCATGTATTTGAATGAGATTATTCTCATAAAGAGTTATGAGGGACACATTTTCCTCAGCTTTTTTAAGGTACAATTGCCACATGAAAAGCCTATGTATTTATGATATGTACCATCATGTGTTATAAGAGGACTTAAAAAACCTAGTTAAGGTATGCATTATATAATTTTTAATTAGGGATTAAAATGTTTAGATTATGTACTTAGAAGCAAAATGTTTCAGTGAAACTGAAGTGTATTTCGTGATTGTGTCTCAATTAATATTACGTAGATTCTATTTGATGACAAAATTTTAGAAAATAACTCCACGTCTACAAAGAACTATGTCAGTAATCAGTACCATTTTATACTATTGTTTACCTCAGCACTGCAGTTTTGAACTACATAATTGTTCCTACTTCAAATACTTTTAAGTTGCTACTTCACCATATATTCATATTGACAGACATATATTAAATTTATCTAGAAAGATATCAAATGCAGTATAGTAGAGCATTATTTTAATTACAATATCTGAAACATGAGAAAATCTAGAGTGTCTAATGTGTTTTATTCATAAAATAAAGATGTTTTATTCATAAAATAGCACCTTTTATCATATATATATATATATATATATATATATATATTATATATTATATATATTATGGCTGGCTCAGCCTACCTTGCCTTGAGGGTGGGGCTGGCACAGCATGTGGTGGCCTGGAATCGAATTGCTGTCCCTGTGGTTGCATAAGCATGCCTAAGCAGGTGCTTTAGAATGCTAAGCCATCTCGCCAGTCCAAAACAGCTCTTTTTAAAATAAAAATTATAAGCACACATACAAACAGAATAAAAACGAAGGTCTGTGTAAGAATGTAATAGGGCAGAAAGTAATGTGAACATGACTAAATTTCTGAAATATTATTTCCCAGGATCCTTGATATTTTAGAGCACTGGTTCTCAATCTTTCTAATGCCGTGACCCTGCAATACAGTTCCTCATGTTGCCGTGACCCTAAACCAAAAAATAATTTTGGTGGCTACTTCAAAACTGTAATTTTGCTGCAGCTATGATTTGGAATGGCTTTAGGCGACCCCTGAGTTTTGGTCGTTCGACCCCCGCCGGGGTCGCGACCCACAGGCTGAAAATCGCTGTGAGAGTAATATTAAACCTAATTTGGCAAAACACGTTTGAATTGTGAATTTCTGACAAGACAGAATTTCAATGCTTGTGTAAGAAAAGAACATGCAGCAGAAACTGGCATGTAGAAGACAGTTCTGTGCAAATGTGGTTCAATACTATATCTTGCTACCTCCTGACATTAATTTATCAAGAAACCCTCAGAGCCAGAGTCAAAGAGGTTTCCAATATTTTTGACTTTTATATGTTTCCAGAGGATTTTTGATGTGTTCCTAGAGTTAATTTGCTTTTAGCAACATAATAAAATAATACTAATAAATTTTAGCACCATAGGCTACAGAATTAAGTTTTACCATAATAAATCACAGAAAATCAAAAAGTCTAGTATACTCACTTGTTTCTTTAAAAAAAAAAAACACCTCTATTTTATTAATTCTTTGTATTAAGTTATTGAAAAGAAGTTATTAATTTCCCTGACCTAAATGCAATCAATCTTAGTAAGACAGTTATACAGATGAACATAATAAAGTTACTTTTTTATCCAAAGTTTCTTTTTTTTTTTTTTTTT
>PVJA010028257.1:0-19416 GCA_004027025.1 Myocastor coypus | reverse complement strand
AGACCACTGAGCCATCCCACCGAGCCCTGTTAAGTTCTTTATATATTCTAGGTCCTAGAATAGATCCTAAATCTTAGATATAGAATATGTGATGGACCTAGGTCCTTTTTCTGAGGAACAGCTGGCACTAGCAACATTCGTTCTTTTTTTTCTTTTGTCTTCTTGAGACAGGGTCTCGCTATGCAGTTCAGGCTGGCCTTGAGCTCACTTTTATAGCCCAGGCTGGTCTCGAACTCACATCATTCTCCTGCCTCAGCCTCCCAAGTGCTGGGATTACAGGCGTGCACTACCACGCCCGGCTCCTGTTTTTTTTTTTTTTGTACTGAGGATCAAACTCAGGACCTTGTGCTTGCCTGGCAGGCACTTATGCCACTGACCTATCTCCCCGGCCCACAACATTCATTCCTGAGAATTCCCTTCCTCAGCTGCCCCTGGCCAGCCCCAGCACACTGCTACCCAGAGGACCTGAACATTCACTGTACGTTCATTAGCGGCATACAGGCAGTACGCTGTCCCTCCAGGCGGAGAGGCGCCCCTCCTTTTCCCACTTGCCCTGGGCTTAAGCCCTGTGGCGGAGCTGAGTATGACTGAGGCCCAGCAGGCTTGTCAGACGTACCAAATAAAAATGTAAGACGCTCAGCTATATTAGAAGTACAGTGACATAATCATTTTAGTATATTCCCAATGATGTTGGGGGCTATCCTAATGCTGAGAGAGCTACTCACTGTTCATCAGTAGTTCTAAGGACTGGGCAGAGGGGACGGTGCAGCTGCTCCGGGCTGCGGTTTTATCTGGCGACTCAGAGGGAATGTGTGTTCCTGTTGTTCTTGTAACCCGACAGCAGTGCGGAGCATGTGATCGCAGGCTGGGGGCTAATGATGCGCATCTTCCCTATCTGCTGTCTAAAGAGTCAGACTTGTGCATCTTGCTGCAGCTGTAGCCTGGGCTTGGTGACTCTGGAAACTCAAAGACATCCCAAGGCCCAGCACCTTGGCTTTGCAAATAAGCAAGTAGGATGATTTGCTTCAGATCCTGATGTTAGCAGCAGTGCCAAGGTGAGAATTTCTGATTCAGATCTCAGGGTTCTGTCTGCTACCCCACCTCCAGCCCATATAGTCTCATCTGAGAGTTAGATTCTGAGGTTAAGAGTAGTCTCTGTGCTCAGAGTGTCCTGAGTTCAAATTCTGGCTCTGATAGTTACTAGTCATGTGACCATGCGGCTTCTCTCTTTAAGCCTCATCTTTTTACCTTGAAAGTAGAGATTAAATGAGTGAGCAATGGAAGTCACAGAACAGGGCCTGGCCCCCAGCGACGCCCGTACCGAAATCTGGGCCTGAGAAAAATCTCTTCCTCGTTTTTCTGTCGCCAATCATATCTGTACCCACAACACCCAGGTTTTGAACTCCAGGCCAGGACTGTTTGTGTACGTCATTCTGCTGCGCTTCTCGATGTCTGTCCTACTGTCCCTGGCTGCCCAGGTCCCCTCTGTCCACCTGGGTCACCTAAGAGGCAGGAATTAGCTCTTCAGCTGCCACCTGCCATGGGCCAGACCCAGAGGCTATTCTGCATTTAAAGTTCAGCACACTCCATGAGCTCTCAGCATTGAGCTTGGGCCCTGCCTCTTTCAGCAGTGGAACTTCAGGCCAATTCTTCATCTCCGTGTGCCTTAGGGGTCCGCATCTGTGAAATGGGCACAACGATCCCTTCCTCACTGCGTCATGGTCATGATGTAAATAAAGAAGGCAAGCTTGGCAGAGCTCCTGGTGCCGAGGAGCTCCCCTATAAACAATCAAGAAGCAAAACATCCTCATCCTTTTCCACCGCTTGCCAGGCCAGCCTCTGCCAACACAGAACACCCCCTGGCAGTCCCCCCGCCCCCAGGGAAAGGAGCTGCCGCAGCCACAGCCAAAACAGCTGTGAGCCCAGGGCTGCAACATCCCCAATAGAGTGCTTGTCCCAGTCAGCACTGGAGCAGAGCCCCACAAGCTCGCCTCTTTTTGTCTGAGAGTCAGAAATGGGGTTGTTTGGCAGGAGGGTTGTTTTTGTTTCATTTTGCATTATAAACAGAACACTCCCTGGTGTCTCTTCTGAAAGGCCAGAGGAAGCTGAGTCAGGTGGGGTGTGTTTAACGTGAAATCAGTCACCCTCCCCTCGCCAAGGGTTTGGCTTACCCAATCCCTACACCCGGCCTTGCCCATCCATCAGGCTCAGGATTCCTTTTTATGGTTGTTTCTCTAATGGCATGGAAAAGAAAAAAAAAAAAAAAAAAACATCAACAGCTTTCTTTTTGCAGTGCAGCATGGTACGGTGGGAAAAGGCAAGGACCCGGGAGGCCCCAGGCTGCCCTGTTCTCACTCAGTAACTGAGGGGGAGATTGGGTAATCTGGGAATGGTGGAGCCAGGCTCTCACCCACCTAGTGGCAGTAGTGCCTGTTTTGTAGGATTATGGGGTGGCTTAGAGTTAATGAATGCAAACCTGGTGGAAAAGCACCGTGGAACTGCGTTGTCCTCACGGCACCATGACATCACATCCTCTTTCCTTTCAGAATGATGTCCCAGGCCCCGGGTCCTACGACATCATCCACCAGTCGCCAGTGTTCAGCAGTGCCTCATTGTCCAGGAAAGGGACCTGCACTTTTCCTTCTATGGTGAGAGCTTCCCTCTGAAGCAACTGGGCAGTAATTTCCTCCAATCAGTGGATAATCACACGCTGCCAGCCTTTCTCTCCAAGGGCCTGTGGTTCTAGTTAAGAGAGAGCGCCACCTCTTGCAATCTCATGCACATAAATTTCACTGTGACATTTTGCCAGGGTAGAAAGACAAGCTAGAGGAATACCCAGGACTCAGTGACCCAAACTCATTTTGTCATCACTGCCAGATGAAGCCAGTATCTTTCCCATAGTTTTTAGGCATGTCAGGGAAATGCTGCTCTTACGACGTCTTGCCCTAATAGAAATTTTACTCTTGCTTCCTTTAATTGAGCTGTTCAAGTTATGGAGAAGTCTGAAAAGAAAGCAGACATGGGACTGAACTTGAGTGATTCCTGGCCCGTCCCCACTTCCCACCCTTGGGACTTTATCTTTACTGAAAGCTTTTATTTATTTATTTATTTTCTTGTTTCAGAGCCTTTGTTTGTTTATTCACTCATTTTTATGGCTGGCTCAGCCCGCCCCGAGGGCAGGGCTGGCACAGCATGTGGTGCCGGGATCGAACCGCGGTCCCTGAAACCGCCCAAGCTTTCCCAAGCAGGCACTTTAGACCACGGAGCCATCCTGCCGGGCCCCATACTGAAAGCTTTAACAATGAAATAGCTGTGGGCAGATGAGCCAGTAACTCTGGACCTGGGCGAAGGTAGTGTTTTCCTATGTCGTTGTTTTTGCCATGGTGGGGCTCAAACCCAGGGCCCCGTGTGCATACTAAGTGTGAGCTAAGTCTCCACGTGATCATTGTTTTCTTAAAAATATTGATGCATCCTTCAAGAAAAACAGATCAAGCAAGGTGAATGAGCCAAACAAGGGCAAGGCTAGCTGGGCTAGAAAAATGAAAAAGAAAGCAAAGCTGGATTGTAGCATTAATAAAATATATGTCCCGCCGGGCGTGGTGGCTCACGCCTGTAATCCCAGCACTCGGGAGGCTGAGGCAGGAGGATTGGTGCGAGTTCGAGACCAGCCTGGGCTACAAAAGTGAGCTCAGGACCAGCCTCAACTGCATAGCGAGACCCTGTCTCAAAAAGACAAAAAAAAAAAAAAAAATATATATATATATATATATATATATATATGTCCCTTCTTGTCCCTTGAAGAGTTATAATAAGCTCTCACATAGGTGTGGTACGAGGCCTGACACTGGAATTGATGTATCTTTTTTAACCACACCAAAGAACCCTTTAAGGCACACTGAATGCACCCGCTTCTTACTGGAAGTCCAGTTGAGCAAAGTTGACTATTTAGGGAAAAAACAATTTTGGACTTAATGCCCCATTGCCAAAGCAGGGTTGGCTGCGTATCCACCCCTGCGAGCTCACAGAGCACCCCAACCTCTGCTTTTCTGCTCCTCTATCCCACTCCCTGCTGGAAAAGACTCAAAAGCAATCTGAAAAAGAGGTACCACCTCCCTATGCCCTGGCCCAGAAAACCACCCTTAAGATTTCACCCTGACTCAGTCTCGCATGCAAACTCAGGCACGTCACCCTTCTGTGTCCCAGTTGCCTCACAAAAGCGGAGACTCCCTGGAGGCTCTGGGTAGGTTGCAGGGAGCAAAATAGTCTTTGAAACTGCAAAGCATTATACGCATGCTAAATATTATGCTTGTTACCACCTGAGTCACGAATAAGCTTTCCTACAACGCCCAGATCTTCTCTCCGAGAACTTCTTTACCCAACAGTGACGCTGCCTGTTCCTTCTCTGTGCCAAGAAAGGGACTGAATTGGAATCCACGATCAAGGCCTTCCTGGAGTTTACCTGAAATTTACTTTTCAAACGAGAAGGCTGGGCTATCTGGGGCCTGAGAGAAGATCTGGGTTTTAGGGTATCTAATCAGGCCTTGAAAAGGTTCAGGACCAAATGGAAAAGAAGCTAGACCTTGCGTTGTCCTCCCCTGAGAGCTTGTGGTCCTTGTTTAGGAGTTTTTGGTCCTACACATACAGGTTTCTGGATCCTGGGATAGGGGCCTTATGTAGTAATGAGGTCTGTCAGAAGAGTCCCTCCATCTTCGCAGAAGAGAATGCCCTATTCCTCCCCTTCCCCATGCAGCATCTTTGCTCCTTCTGGATCCCAGGACTCAAAGGGAATTAGAGTAAAATCTCATCAGAGAAAGATCACCGTAGCCCTGAGGAGGTTGGGATGGGCGAGGCTGACCAAACAGCTCTGTGGTTCAATACATTTTAGAAACTTCCTGATGCCTGTTGGAACAACTCCACCCAGCCTTTTGAGAAGCCCTGTCACCTCTCTTAAGTTCAAATGATATAAAGCAATTCATTAATATACTCCAAACCTTTGCACTGTAGTTGTGCACAGTACTAAGAAGTTAAGTGAGGCAGGTGGGTGGGGACTTTGGTGGCCTTTCTCTGTATGCATGGTGACAGGAATGGTGTGACTAAGTTAGTCTGTGCTGGAGGAGAGGTTCGTGAACACCAGCATAGGGCCAGATTGGAGACCCCAGCTTAGGCAGGTAAATCAGCTACATACCGAAAGGAATCCTTTTATGATACCTTATGAAACTAGGCCCCCGCTGGGAATTTTTTTTTAAACCCCAAAATGTAAAATGAATAGATATTTAAAGCTGAAAAACATTCCATGATCAGCTAAGTTTGTCATAACCCCGAGGCCGGGGCTCGTGGCCCCATTCCTTTTTGGAATGCAGTTTCTGACCCTGCTGCAGGGAAGCAGACCGCCTGGCAAGGCTGTCAATTTTACAATGAAGTAATAATAGGTTTCCTCATCTGCAAAATGTGAATAATCCCAATCCAGCACCTACCTCTCCAAGCTGTCATGGAAATTAAAGGAAACAGAAAGTACATGGTGAACACTGGGCCAAAATACAAAGGCAAATGCTTGTGGCCTTCCTCCAGAGCGCATCTGTAGACCTCTTCAGTTAGAAAGAGACAGAGCTGGGGCTCAAACCCAGGTTAGGATCTGAGTAAGAGCACCCCTGTATCTGGTAGATCCCCCATCCACAGACCACTGTGGTCCATGGATCAGACCCAAGTGCAGGGCACTACCAGTGCAGGGCAAAGTGGGGCCCGGAGCTCATGCACCCCACGGCTTCCCCTACATTCCACACGTGTGTAGTCATCAACTCCTATCAAGGGCAGAAAACCCAGGGTAGTGTTCTCAAGCTCTTAACCATAAAATTATGGGAAATGCTTTGTTTTATCAGACTCCAATACCTGCCATGCTGTCTGAGGGTGAAGCGATGTTATCACCGAGTTTCTATGGCTTTTGTCCCCGTTCACTGGCAAACACTGATTCTATTTGTTTTTTAACTGAAAATATTCTGTCATGGCTTCCAGAAAGGAATTGTATTGGTTCTGCTGAAATAGTAGAAAGATTGTGGGGTTTTGTGACAACAGGAATTTGCTGGGTAGGGCAAGAAGGCCTGGGTGGACAGCCCTGATTATAGGATACTGGAGCTTTTGTTTAGGCTTCTGGACCACTCAACCTTAGGAATAGGATGTGGAGTCCCACACAGGAGGAAAGCCTCATCCAGGGAGGAGAATCCAGAGCTTTCCACTGCAGGAATTACCCAAGAACTGGCAAATCAGGTGTAGGTGGCCTGGAAGAGGATCAGGTGGGAATGTGTTTATGGCAAAATTATTTTTGCCAAGTCCCGAACAGAAGATAAATAGTTTGAGTTGGTTTATAGCAGTCAAACAGGCCTGAACTTGCATTTTCCAATTGGAGCAGATTCTTCAAGCCGGAGGTGAGTTTATCATTGTCACTGGCCACAAAGTCACCTTTTAGAAAAAGCTTTTAGAGCTGGCACTAGGCACCATCTTTCTGACACCTGTTCTTCAGAGCTGCGGGATTCTGTGACAACAGCTGATTCCTGTGATGTTGTTTTCTCCTCACAGAGGGCCCGACTGGCCACCATTGTTTCTAAATATCCTGCAGCAAATGCGTATACTCTCCCGTCCAATTTTGCCTCGAAGAAAGACTTTAGCAATTCGTGTTCCAGCATGTTCCAGGTGCCAATCTTCGTGCAAGCGCGCAAATCTGAAACCCCTGCCCCAAACCATTATCATGTAAGGATACTGCATCTACCCGCTACACACACTTGGAATGGATTCCTCGCTGAAATGGAAGGGAAGGGAAATTTGGGGAAATTGTCTTCTTTTTAAAAGTGTTTTTAGTACAGGGTCTACAGCAGTGGTTCTCAACTTTTCTAATGCCATGACCCTGAAATACAGTTCCTCATGTTGCGGTGACCCCAAACCAAAAAATAATTTTGGTGGCTACTTCAAAACTGTAATTTTGCTGCAGTTATGATTCAGAATGGCTTTAGGCAACCCCTGTGTTTTGGTAGTTCGACCCCCGCCGGGGTCGTGACTCACAGGTTGAGAACCACTGGTCTACAGGGTCTCACTACACAGATTGGACTCATAGTGATCTTCCTGTTTACAGCCTCCCAAGCGCTGGGATTTCAAGTGCATGCCACCACGCCCAGTCTTAATCACCATCTCAGCGTGTCCTGGGGGGCGGGACCAAGTCTTTTATTTATTGATTTGGTACAAGGTCTCACTACACAGCTCAGATTTGTAGTGATCCTCCTGTCTCAGCCTCTCCAGTGCTGGGATTACAGGCATGCACCACCATGCCCAATTTTGGTGGCCAGCATGGCACTCCTAGGATTCAGGGACTGGCATGGCATGTGGTACCAGGGATCGAACCCGGATCCTTGAACTTACCAGGCAGGCACTTAGACTGCTGAGCTATCTCCCTAGCCAGCTTTGGAAAATAGTATCTGAATTCTTTATTGCTGTCTACCCAATAGGTAGGAATTCTGTGCCGGAATCTGACAGGGATTTTGCTGAACTCAGAGAGAAGTGTGGGTGACCAGGAGGCCAGTGGGCAACAGTAAGGAGACCCCTGCCCTGGAAAATACTTTTAACTTAATAACTCCAGGCACACGATCCTTCAGGGACACAGTTCTCTCACTTGTAACAGTGATACATCGTTTTGTACTTTGTCTGCTTATTTACCATTCGTTTAATTTTTAGATTCTCTTTGGGAAGATCCACTTCT
Source organism: Myocastor coypus (assembly GCA_004027025.1). Classification (NCBI taxonomy): domain Eukaryota; kingdom Metazoa; phylum Chordata; class Mammalia; order Rodentia; family Myocastoridae; genus Myocastor; species Myocastor coypus. The sequence goes on along the minus strand of PVJA010028257.1, from coordinate 11,675 downwards.
CCATTTCTGTGTCAGATTTTTTTTTTTTTTTCACTCTGGTGCTCTGCCAGTTGTGATGGCTGTGTGGTCACTGGCAGAATGGCATGGATGGGAAGCTACAGGTCCAATCCTAACCTGCGACCTAACTGTCTGTCTGGCTGGGAGCAAGTCCCTCAGGCTTTTCAGGACTTCATTTATTGGGCTGTAAAACAGGGCTATCTGTTGACCACCTGGTGTTCAGGCAAATGTGAAATGACATAACCTAGGCTGGGAGCTAGTGCATAGGGACTGACACAGCATGTGAGGAGAAGGCTGGGGCAGTCTTTGGGCAGGTCCTGCCAGCCCGGAGCCACATGGTAAGGGGGGATGCATCCTGCCTGCCCTATGGGACGATGGTAGGAAGTCAGTGAGACAGGTGTGAGGGTATTTTGCCACGGGAAGATGTGGGCTGTGCAAAAAATAGTGACACTAAAAAAAAAATAGCGACACTGCTATTCTTGCCGCCTTTCATTACTTCACTGCTTGATTTCCTCTTCTGTAATATTTATAAATCGTATTTACTTTTCTAACTATGAAGTTCCTGCCTGGCTTCTACCAACAGGTCCCTCAACCATAGGGGGCTCAAGCCAAGGCCAGTGTTTTAGCATTGGGGGTCAGAGAAGGCTCAGGGGCTGAGACTATGATTGAAAGAAAGCACCGAGATGGGCAAGGGTCCCACGACAGCAAAGAGCTGCTTGTGCAAACTGTGAGAAGCTGGAGTGGCTATTTGTTAAGATCTAGAAGGAGAAGGGGAGGCAGGCAGAGAGGCAGTGGCCTGCTCAGCATGTCCAAAAGCCCCCAACAGGACAGCAGAAGATGAGCAGGCTAGCAGGAGACGACCACACTGTGGTACCCAGAAGCTCAGTGAAGGCACAGGGCCACAGCACCCCTGCCATTCCAAGAGGACAAGGGTGCCCAGGAGGCAAGCATGGCATGGCCTGTGCCTTCCTGGCTATGTGCCCCAGTCCTCCACATGTCCCCTGAAGCACCCACCTCTGCCGTGCAGGGTATAGACCCTGAATGCAGCAAGTATGTGACAAAAGACTGTGACATCAAAGGACAAATCCTCTGCTCTGTCCAGATGTTAACTTGGAAGAGACTATTCCCCAAGACCAAGAGATGTCCTTTTGCCAACAGATCAACAGACTGTAGGCGTGAGGGTTTTGTTCATTATTATTATTTTTTTGTCCTCTTGCTTTTATTCTTTTCTACTTCTTTAACTTTTACTTTTTATTTTTTGTATTTTTAGGGAAGGGTCTACAGGGTGTTTAGGGTCTCGCTACTAGATTGGACTCATAGTGATTCTCCTATTTTCAGCCTCCCAAGAGCTGGGATTACAGGCACGTGCCACCACGCCCAGTCTCCACTGAGGTCTCAATGCACCCCAGGGGTGGGGCTGGCATGGCAGGTCACGGGGATTGAACCCCCGACCCCTGTGTCTGCTTGCAGGAGCTTTAATCTGCTGAGCTATTTGGCTGGCCCTCTTTTCTACTTTTTGTACTTTCTGAATCTTATATTTATTAGTACACACTTGCAGCTCCTTGTACAAAGTTGGTATCTGCTTGTAGCACATCAAATTTCTTTTCTCACGTCCTTTCCCTCCCTTCCTGTTCTTCCCTCTCTTATTCTTCTCTGTCTCTGTCTCTGTCTGTCTGTCTGTCTCTCTCTCTCTCTCTGGCCCAGGCTGCCTTAAAGGGTGAGTCTGGTGCAGCAGTGGAGCTGGGGCTTGAACCGTGCTCCCCTGCACCTGACTGGGTTTACCCAAGCAGGCACTTTAAACAGCTGCGCTAACTAGTAAACCCCCTGTCCTTCCCTCTCTTGAGCTCTTTCCCCTTCCAGAAAGATCTAGCTCCCTCCTTCCTAGTGTCTTTTATTGTTCGTTTTATTATTTCAACATGACCGAGTATAATTACAACACAAGTTCACCATAAAACACGCTCAAGCCTTACTGAACCCCACAGACCTCAGTCAAAGACCCTCATAAGTCTGCCTGCTGAGGCGACCCATCTCTAACAGCCAGGCGCGATTCGCTCGCAGTCCTCGTCCAAGGCTGTGCCCCGTCCACGCACACCCTCTGCTTTGCTAGGTCTCAGGCTTCCTCTCTCCACCGCAACCCAGTCCCACCACTCCATTCTCCTCTAACCCTCAGAATATGTTCCCAGTCTAATGACAAAAATCTTTCTGCGTCACAGTGTGGACATAACTGCCTCTCTTTGCAGTGGCTTTGCTGTCTGGATGAGGACTAAAGCTACGGTGCTGTTTTGTCTGTGGGAGGATTTTTTTGTTTTGTTTTTCCACCCAGGAGAACAATGGTGGAGTCAGCTGGCGGGAGCAGAAATCCGATAATCTTGTTAGCCACGCTGCACTTTGAGGTCTCCGGGGCCTCACTCCGCCTGGGCCACCGCGATCCCCCACTTTTCCCTTGCAATCCTTTACCCCAATACCATGTTATTACCTACTCCCTGGCGACCCAGCTCCTCTCCTGTGGCCAGTAATTATGAGCCTGCCCATCTGGCCTTTTTGTTTGTCATCTCTGCATGCGGCCTGCCTCGCTGGACCCTGGGAAAAGCAAAATTCCTCCCCCTTTGTCAACACCAAATCAAAATGCCATCTGCATATGTCAAGAAACTTTTTTTTTTTTTTGACAAGGGAGTATCACAGAAAAATCAAACCATCCTGGCCCCAGTACACAGTTTCACTCATTCAGTAAATATTCCCAGGGAGGGAGCACAGGCACGTTTTTACTGTTATCGATGAATATAGGAAACTGGCTGCAAAGGAGCATTTAAAATATTTGTGATTCATGGGTCACAGAAGAATGATGCCAGGAGTTTGTTTCCTTCAATAGTTTGAGCTCAGAGCTCTTCAGGCATCCTCCACCACATATTGGGCAGAACAGGCAAAATGCTGAATTTCTGGCCCAGTCCAGGAAAGTTGAGCCAAGGGAGGGACTGTCATCTCCAATGGTGGGAGGCTCGTGTGTGCCCCAAGTGCTGCGCTTATAGACTGTTTGAACAGCGAGGAATGCAGCTCGGGATCAGGGTGTGGGGACAGGTAGGGAGGGCTTAGTGTTCTGAAAAGAATAAAACCAGTAGAAAAAAATGGAGAGAATCATTTGTGTGTATAGCCTTAGAAAAACACATTCCTATAGCTGATTTCTGTGGACCCTGGTACCCTCGTACCCCATGCTCTGCAACCAGTAGAGCAGGGAATTATTTATTTGCTCCATTTTACAGAGGATAAAAACCCAGCTTCAAGGGCCGGCGAGATGGCTCAGTGGTCTAAAGCACCTGCTTAGGCAAGCTTAGACAACCTCAGGGACCGCAGTTCGATCCCCACCACTACATGCTGCACCAGCCCCATCCCCAGGGCATGCTGAGCCGGCCATAATATAAATAAATAAATAAATAAATAAAATTAAAAAAAAAAAAAAAAACAGCTTCAGTGAGGTGAAACAGCCTGGGCTGTCCTCTTCATCATACTGAGTGACCAGACTTGCTGGGGATCATGGATCCTTTGAGCTAGGACAATGGAGAGAGAGAGACAGACAGACAGACAGACAGACAGAGAGACAGAGAGAGAGAAAGACAGAGAGAGAGAGAAAGACAGAGACAAAGAGACACAGACAGACAGACAGACAGACAGACAGACAGACAGACAGAGTGTGACAGCGAGAGGCATCAGGTGTTTTTCCTCTTCCAGGCCTCCGTCTCTTGCTGCCAGCAGCAAAATAACGTGTCGGCCCGAGCTGGGTTTATGTCTAAAACCCAGAGAGGACTGTTCACTGCCACCCACAAGGTCCCTGCTCCAGGTAAGCAGCTCCTTGCGCTGTTCCTCACCTGCACGGGGCGCTCTATCTCTGAGGTACAGGCACCCGTTTCTTGTAGAGTTCTCTGTGGAGGGCACTGGCTTTGGGGACAAAGGGAGGAGAGGGAGGGGAGGAGGAGAGAGCTGTCTCAGAGCAGAAGTGTGGCCGATCCTGGACATGTCCCCCATACCCTTCTCATGACCAGGCCACCCGGCCAAGTGGAAATAGCCTTTCTTCTCAGAAGTTCCATGTGTTCCTGGTGCCACTGCAGCCCCTGGCCAGGGAGGGAGACAGTGTGACAATTCATCCTGACGCTTTGCCACAGACTTGGTACTGTGCGATGTGGCTTTGTCACCTCATCCTAACTCAGTGGGTATAGCAGCTCGACATCCGAAAGGTGTTTCCCACGCACACTCAGGCTCCTGTCCTCACAGCTCCAGGGGCTTAGCCCTGAGTTTTGTGTGAGAGCCTTGAGGCTTGGAGAGTTGAAATGACTGGTCCAGTGTCAGCCTGACCAATAAGTGGCAGACCCAGGCCCAGAGCTGTCTGATTTGGGAGCCCTCAGGCCTGTCATACCACAGTGCCCCCCTGGAACCTCTGGATTTGGGACAGCCTGGCTGAAGAAGCTCTCCCCATTGACTTCAGAAAGGCCATAGTGTTTCTGTGTTCAAACCCTCTGTGCTACTAGGTCAGCCGGGGGGGGGGGGGCTTGATACCTCCACCAGGAACCTTGGGCCCCAGAGCCCAGATGAGGGAGGTAGGCTTGGCTTCCTTCCGCACAGGGGGGTGTGGAGAAAATTGCGGCGCCCATCAGCAAATCCAGATTCAAGCTGAGAAGATCAGCCTGAAGTTGCAGAACAAACCCAGGGCTAATTAGGAGGCTCAGCCCAGGAAAGCGCCCGCCTTGCGTCATCCAAGAGCAAAGCCCCACCTTGTGTGTGTGCACCGAGGAACAAAGCTGGCTTCCCTGGGACTTGGCCAGAGCCCCTGCCAGGGAGCCCTGGGTCCTGGGCACCCGCTAGCCAGCCAGCCGCCTGGGTCTGCTTCTTCCTGGAGGGTCCGCTGTCATCCCCAACCCTTTGTAACCCAGCACAGGAAAAGGCAGCGTCCTGACACCTGCTAAGCAGCTCCTATGTGCCAGGCTGTACAGCTGTCACCACCCAGAATGCTCCCACAGGACAAGTACTTGGGAAGCCATTGTTCCTTTATCCCCATCTTATAGGCAAAGGTGAAAACAGTTCCTGAGCTGGGTGGTGCACACCTGCAATCTCAGCTACACCCAAGTAGGCTGAGGCAGGTGGATCACAGGGTTGAAGGCAACAGGGCTGGGAGGGGAGTGTTACTTGGTGAGACTTTGTCTCCAAATAAAAAATAAAAGACAGAGATGAAGCTCAGTTCAGAGGGTCTAGTTTGATCCCCAGTCCTGAAAAACAAAACAAACAAACAGGAGAAAGAGAGAAAAAAAAAAAAAAAAAAACCTTCCTTATATTAATTGCTTAAGGTAGGGGTGGCTAAGGCAAAAGGTATGTAGAATATTTGAGGATCTTGATGCTTGTGGTCAAATCACCCTTCACTTCGAGAGTGATTTATCCTCTGTGTCTCAGGGCACCTGTTTCCTCTCACCTTTGCCACCATGAGAGAAGGCCGTCTCCCAAAAATCTTGCTGATATGGACCCTGCTGTCTTTAGAACTTTTGCAGTGGAGAGGTCTATTCTATTTAAAACAATATTAAGGTGCAGTTTATACTGATTTGAAAATTTGAAAGACTTCTAGGCTTTATTTTTTTTTCCCCACTTGTGCATATTTTCAAAATCTTGGGCTGGGGAGCTAGCTGAGCAGCCTAAGTGCCTGCCTGCCAAGTACAAGGTCCTGAGTTGGATCCTCAGTACCAAAACAAGCCATATCCTTGAGGCTGCATGGTCTTTGCATTTATTACGGTCAGATGCCAGCTCTGGCACTCACTCTGTCCCTGGGCAGGGAAGTCCAGGATGCCTCCAGATCTCACTCCGCAGCAGCTGTTGCTGTGTGCATCCTAGAATCTTGGGCTCCGGAGCCAGGTGGAGCTTCCTTTACGTACGAGGTGCTTGCAACAAGTGCTGGTGGCTGGCATGCTATTTATGAGGCAGTCATTAAAGTATTCTATTAGCATGAGACCCCTGGGCCCGGAAGCTTTTTATTATTCTTGCTCTATAAAGGAGGGGATGGGGCACCCGGGAGATGGGGAGATTTGCCCATAGTGGGTAGAATGTCACCATGTGGTGTCTTTGAGTCGCACCTTCATCCCGTTGAGATGGAAGTGTTGTGCCCATCTGGCCAGGCTACAGCAAGGACCAAGCGAGCTCAGTGTGTGACACTTGTGGCCTGAGCTCTCTGAGCAGGGAGTGCGCGGCTCTGAGCTGGCTTGGGCCACGGTGCCATTCAACCATTCAGACTGTTATCACCATGCACTTAGCTTACGGTAAGGTTCTGCTAGCTAGCTAGTTCTTTGTTTCTTTCTTTCTTATGAATGAAGATGGTCCTTATCCTGTCTTAATTTTCTTTTTCCGTTTAGGACATTACAATGTCAACGAATCCCTTGTAAAGCAGTCACCCAAGATATTAATGTGTTGTTTTAAATCAAAAACTGACCGAGGGTTAAAACTGACATCAACAGGCCCAGGGCCTGGCTACTACAACCCAAATGACCACACCAAAGTGTCCAAAAAGTCTGTTATCCCGTGAGTCCTGATTTTTCTTCTCTATCTCCACCTCTGTCCTTTTTGCCAGGGTGGTTCCGGGAGATGGGCCTGACACAGGCAGCTGGGGAGGGTGTCCATGCTGGGTCACGAACCCTTGCTGATGGATAGTAAGTGCTCAGTAAATACTTGTGGAATGCTGATGGTGCAATTCCTGTGTTCCAAGAATTTCAAAGCTCATTCAACTATGATAGACCTGTGGTGAGAATAATTATTCTTACTTCATAGAAGAAGATGGGCTTTGGTGTGAGCCTGGGATTTTGGCTAAGTACACACAGCTAATGAGAGGGGCCGCAGGCAACGGGGCCCAGAGTTGCCCGATCTTCCCACACAGCCCACAAGGCTGCACTGCCTGGGCGCTGATGTCATTCCATCTTCCTGAGGCAGCATCTCCACGGCCTGGCCCAGTGGGAGGAACAGTGCAGCTCGTACCAAAGGGGATTTAGAGGCCCGATTTTGGAGCTGGTCACACTCACAGAATTTCAATTTCATCTCTGCTAGGTTTATGCTGGGTGACCTTGCCTCATAGGCTTGACTTCAGAATTAAAAATGTTGTCCAGGTTAGACAGCTATAGTAGGTGCACACAGTAGCTTCATTAATAGTAACTCAAAATTAAAATCTGGAAAGAGATGCCCTGGTGTCCATTTTAATAGCCGACAAATTTGGCGATACTTTTATCTTAGGTGCTTGAAGCATGCAAGGCTTATTTAGTCCCCAAAGGTTATAGAACCTTTAGAACTGGTTGCTGTGGAGGTCACTGGGGACACATTCCAGCCCTTCCTGCTGCAGAGCTCCTCAGGCAGGTCTGGCTGTTGGAGGGCAGGGTTGGGACTGAGCGTATGGCTGATACCTGGATGCTTCCAAAGAGGCCAGGCAGGTGTCTGAGGCCACAGAGCAGAGGGCTGGAAGCCCAGACAATTCTGGGGCAAGGAGCTGGGGTCAGAGGAGCCCGTGGCAAGTCCACCAAGTCACTTGGGATCTAGAGGAGGAAGTCCTTTCTGGTCTCAGAGGGTGACCCTTCCTTAGCCTTCGGGCAGGTGACCAGGAAGATCTCCCTTCAAAAGTCAGCCACAGGGCTGGCCAGATAGCTCAGCAGAATAAAGCCCCTGCTTAGGCAGAGCCAGAGGCCAGGGTTCAATCCCCAGAGTGCCAAGCAGGCCCTGCTCCTGGGGGAGGACACAATGAGGAGATTGAAACTGGGAGCAATTGAGACTGGGTGTGGTGGTCCCGCACCTGTAATCCCAGCTCTTGGGAGGCTGAACACAGGAGGATCACTACAAGTCTGATCTATATAGTGAGACGCTATAGACCCTGTACCAAATACATCAAAGGAAAAAAAAGAAAAGTCAACCGCTTCCTGCCCCCAGGCTGGCTCAGGTCACAGCCTTTTCTCCCCTCAGCCAGCAAACAGAGTGTGTTCAAGGCCAGGCCAAGTGGGCCACGGGTCTGAGCGTGAATCCCAGCTCTGTCTCCTCCTGAGCCTCCGTCTCTGGGGGCCTCAGGTGCAAGGCGATGGGAGCCTCACCCGTAACTTCTGGAAGGACTAGAGGTGGAAAACAGAAGAGTAGAGAGTAGTCTGGTGTTGTTTTGTTTGTGATGTTGAGACAGAACTCTGGGCTCTGCACACACCAGGCAAGCGCTTGACCGCTGAGAGGCCTCCCCTGCCTAAGTCACCAGGTTTTCATCTTTTGAGGCTTTCAGCGTTTGTTTAAGTTTTGGGGGAGTGGTTTGAAATTGTATGGTTTTGTTGGAGGAGCAGTTTAGGGTTGTTCCTATTTTATGGTTTATGCCCCTTTCAGTCAGCAGGCCCTGAAGGGCTCTGGTTTTGCACTGCAGGTTGTGGAAGTAAGTACTCGGGTGAACAGGACCCCACGCTTTCAGCCAGGCTTGCCATGAAAGCCTTACGGGGCATCTGGGGCAGCTAGAGCTCCTTTCCTTTCTCTGTGCTTTGGGAACGAAGGCCCCTTGGTCTGCACACTGATTGACGTGCCTCTGGGAGCATCCCAGGGCATGCAGGCATTTAAAGGCCCCTGAGAAGGTCTGCAGTAACAGAATTTGTCAAATCCAGTGGCTCTTTGTTTGGGTTCCTCTTGATGAGTAGAGGGTGCCCCGAGGTTTACAGCAGGACCTTTGTGGTCCGCGGCAGCTCTCAGTACCTCTCCGGGCCTTCTCTTCTCTGCCTCTGCCTGATGCTTCAGGACCCCAACTTTTCTCATAAGGTCGCTCAAGGGAGCACTTAGGGAGGCAATGCCTTTGGATCCACAGGAACAGATCCAAAATGTGCATTTTTAAATTGACCCAGAAAGGGTGACACTAGGAAGTCTGTTGTTTTATTTAAAAAGCAAGAAGATAAACAGAGGGACTCTGGAACCTTCCCAGAAAGCCTCCCTCTCTCATGTTAAATGATGAAGAACCAGACACAGCGGGATAATGGGACGGTGAAGGGACACCCCACCTCCACTCTGTCCTGCTCCAGTTCTGTCTCTTCCTATGGCCGCAAGGGGCAGCACGGGACAGAAGCCTCCTGGGGCCATGATCCAGGGTGGTTGGGTCCCCAGGTATGCCTGCACTGCTTCTCTGCACCCGCCTGTCACTCTCGTCCAAACTCTGTCCACATCAGGCCCAGTCACCTGCCATCCTGGGGCCACAGGTGGCACTGTGGCAGGGAGTCTCAGAGTAGGCATTATGCTTGTCCCTGAGACACTTGTGCAGCCTGAGCCCCACAGGCATCACATGTATGTGACATGGCATGAGAAGGCCCTCCTCTGTCCGGGGCTGCTGGCCCTCTGTCTTCTACCAGCCCCTGCTTTCTTGAGGAGGAGGAAGAGTACTGGGTAGGTGGGGACCCTCCCTGGCACTGTCGGTTCTGTGTTAGTGACACAGAGAAGCAAGAAGCTGAGTGCATGACTCAGGTGCTCAGGAGGTGACCGGCAGGGCTGCGAAGAGGCCCGGAGGCTGTGTGGGCAGGGCTCAGCTCAGGGCCCGCGCCAGGACACGTGGCACCACCTGCCTTCCTCGCTGCCCAGCCTGAGAGGCTGCAGAGACTGGGGAGGGGCCCACTTAGCTCCCAGGAATTCGCAGTCCTCTAGTACCTCCTACCCTGAGGACTGTGGTTGCCAAGATGGAAGGAGATGTGACGTAGAACCCGTGGCTCTCCCTGAGCCTTTGAGTTGGTGTGTGGTGCTCCCGCAGGATGTTACCAGGCCAGCCTCAGGGTGTGTCAGCAACAGGTAACCACACCCTGTGGACTCAAAGCTGGGAGGCTCTATCTGCTCCCTGGTGCTTGGGGAGCCAAATAGGTGTCCACTAAGGCTTCACGTGTTGAGGTCTTCAGTACCCCTCTCTCATGGTGACCCTCCACTCTGGGCTCACCAAGAGGAGCTGGAACCCCTGGAGACTGGTTTTGAAACCCTTGGTCAACTTCTTGGAGCTCCTGAGCTGGCACAGACACGGGTCCTGTCACAGCCAGAAATGGAGAACCAAGCCCCTTGGCCCTGCTCCAAATTAAGTAATTACGCTAGACCCACCTAAAGTTTCCCTGGGATTTTCAATTAGCTATGGGATGCTTCTCCCCAAGCAGCTGTAATCTGTCACCCACACCCCCATTAAATAGACACTGCATTCCACCCAGAGGCAGTTGGCTGCCCTTTAATGTGGAGAAAAATGGCCCCCTTCTAAACTCTCCCAGCCCTGGGAATGCCTGAGGCAGAATGAGCCTGTGCCTGGGAGTGCCCCGAGAAGGCCCTCTTCCCCAGGTGACCTGCTGAGTCCTCTAGGACATTCATTATTTTGGGCTATTTGCAAACAGCTCACCTTGGAAGCTACCAACACAGTTAATCCGGTGTAGCGGCCAGCTCCAGTCCTTTGATGGGAGTTTTCTTTCCACAGGGCTGGAGCAGGGGAGCTGTCAGAGCTAAGTGATGAGGCTCGTAAAAGCCCCACTCAGAAGGTGCCAGGGGGGCTGCCCTGGGAGTGATCTTCCCAACCTCAGTGATTTTTCTACCCCTCCTCAATGCCAGGGACCCGGATGAGGGGTACCGTGTCGGGTGGCACCCAGGTTCTAGCATCCTTACTTGCTTCACCCTCTCAGCTTTTCCCTGCATTTCAGCCAGTGTCCCCAGAATGGTCACAAGTGCCTCAAAGTTGTGTCAGACGCAGCTTCTTCCCTAATAAAGGGAGGCAAGCAGACAACTTGGAAATCCAAGTGTTATAAATGGAGGAAGGGGGTCCCCAGCAGGTCTGTAGGGGCAGAGGCACTGAGATAAGGGCTTGGCCTGTGGGTGCCTTGGGTCCTTATCCATCTCTCCTCTAGAGAACAGTGGTTCTGGGGCTCACCCTGAAGTGCGGAACAGGAGCGGGGACCAGCATCAGAGGCATCTGCCTTCGAATCCCATGCTGTTCTGTTGAGCTCAGAGAGAGAGGGGCCCTCCCATGCTGGGAGGGGTGGAAGGGGGCACGAGGGGGCAGGAGGGGGGTGGGAGGGGCTCCCGGGTGGGACCGATGAAGCAGTTTGCGTGCAAGGTGAATGTCCCTGGCAGAAGGTGCGGTGCGGACCAAGGCACAGAGTGACAGACAGCGTTGTGCTGGGCGATCAGGGAGGGGAGGTGGGAGCCAGGGGTACGGGACAGTAGGCTGGGTGGCGCAGCTTTCCTGGATTTTCTCATCGGGTTTGTAGAGGGTTGTTGGGGTCCAGGGAACAGACAGAAATCCCAGGTGAGCGGAGGGTGGCAGGTGGCCGAGGGCACCAGCCTGTCCGCTTGTGTCCCAACCCCTCCCAGTGGGCTGTGCTGCACCCCAGCTGCACCCCGGCTGCACCAGCACCAGCACCAGCACCAGCACCAGCACCAGCACGCCCCTCCCCAGCTTTCTGCTCCAGGGCCAATGCTGCCTCTCCAGTGTGGCTTTCTGCATTCACCCGATAAGAGTCAAGCTTTTAACTTTATTTTGCATTGATTTTCTTGAGACAGCGTCTAACTAGGTTCGTGCTGGCCTTGAACTCACTATGGAGCCCAGGTTGGCCTTGAACTCTGCCTTGGTCTTCTGGGGTTCCAGGATTGTGCCACCATGACCGGCTTTGTCCTCTCAATGCAAGAGGTTTTTTTTTTTTTTTTGT
>PVJA010028256.1:0-27733 GCA_004027025.1 Myocastor coypus | reverse complement strand
GGGGTTCAAACTCACAACCTTGCACTTGCCAGGCAGGCACTTGTGCCACGGAGCTATCTCCCCAGCCCCTAGAAAGCTTTTGGTATTTCACATTAAAACTTTAGTTGGATTCATCTTCTTTTGGTTCTTTAGATCACATCATTTAAATAATATTTACACATCAAACATTTAAATAATGTTCTTGACTTTTGTTAAAATATGTATTTCAAGCTTTCTTCCCATCTCAGCGTTTGCTGTTGTACTTCTGGGACCTGAAGGGTTAAGAAGTCCTTGACTGATGATAGCTCCATGCTGCTAGGCTACAGCTCTCAGGGGCTGGTTGACAACTGAGCTAGGACAGCAACCATCAGACTCCTGAGAGCACCGTCAGAGCATGTGACAGAATGAGAAAGTTTGAGAGAAAACCTTTTATTATCTTTCACTTCATTGTTACATGCATTGTCCACATTTTTTTCACATAAATTCTTACAGATAGCCATTTTTACTTTTCAGAAACCAAGGCTAGATTAGAAACTTTACTTGAAGGCTTTATACTGAGCAACATTGCTTGAATTAAAAAAGTTTTGAATAAGAGCCTTTTGTTTGAGAGAGATGCTTGACAAAATCTTTGTGTACTAATTATCAATTCAGTGAACTTTCAGTGTAGTATATAGATAAGATGTTGGAAAATCATTTACTGAATGATCTTACTGAATGGCTAAAGAGTCCATTTCAGTTACAGTCAAGAGGTTTCTTTGGAGTAAGGAAAGACAACAAAGAATTACTTGTGTCCAAATGTAAATATGTTTGAATTATGTTTATTTTCATTATGTTTACTGTCATCAAAGTAAATGTTCATAAAAACATTTATCGGAGATGAAATCTTAAGTAATTTATTCATCTATAGAATCAGATATTCATTAATCTGCTTTGTAAGACATTGATCAAAATCTGTTTTTTTTAAAATAAATTTCAACATCTACTAAAGCCCAAAGTGAATTCCATGTTGAGTAAGTGATGAGAGTGATTTGTACTACATATAATTACATACTTAAGTGCCTAATGTTGAGAAAATGACCTATGAAATTATTGTTTCTTCCAAAGATTGTGGTAAGATTCTTAGCTTTGAGGATATTTGATGATTTTCATTGGTTGTCTTAGCAACTTGCTCTCCATACACGCTGGACTGATTGAGGCACATACTCCACTGCGCCTCACAGCTGGCTTCAGTCTGATCAGATGCAGTGTGCCACATCTCTTTATGCTGAACACTTTATCAGCCACCCCTGTGCCTGTGTCTGAAATGCTGTGTGTGTTTTCCGTGTCTAAGTTTTCATTCAGCCTATTTGTCAGGCAGAGGTCCAATTTAAAGGAAGAGATATATCTTTCTATTTTGTCAGTGCTTGTGTACCTACTGTTGCAAAACAATAAAACAATTCAAGATGTCATTAGCTCATGATAACAGAACTAGAACCCCATCCTGACATTCCCTTGAGGCTTGCTTTTTATATCTAATTTTCTAGTTTTCTTTCTGTTTTTCTAAGTTTTTCTTAGGTAAGGCTAAATTAAGGTTATATTTTGAGTTTAGTTTCTACATCTAATAAGACAATCTGGCTTTCAAGGGTTATTTCTAGGAATTCAATTTATGGGAGCTTAGTATCTTTTAGTAAGGATTAGGAGAAAAATAATTTGGCATTTTTGCTAAGTCTCCAAGTTATTTGTATTCTATGAGCCATATGCAATAGTGAGGCCTTATTTAAGGGGCTATAATGGTCCCAAACTAAGCTGCTGCCAGTTAAGCAGTATTGAATAGTGACTCTAGCTGTAGGATTATCAGGGTGGTGATCTGCGCTTCTTTATTAGTTGCGTGACCTTGAGCAAGGTGATTGCTCAGCCTTCTGAAACTCATTTTTCTTGTATGGAAGATGGAGATGACTCGTTATGGGTACTATTTGTCTCATAAAATGGGTGAGAAGGATAATATGATGGACTCATGTTGTCAGATATATATATTTTTTCATATTTATTGAGGACCTGCTGCTTCATAGGCTAGGTTTGGTAGTTGAACATACATATATGGAACAAGGATAGTGAGGAAATATAGCCAAGTGGTAATTGGTGAGTGATAGACTTGCTCCTTTTTCCCTTTGTTTATATTTTCTGGGTTTTTTTCTGCTATAAAATTGTGCTTCTTACCCGGGTGTGGTGGCACACACCTGTAATTCCAGCACTTGGGAGGCTGAGGCAGGAGGATCAGTGTGAGTTTGAGACCAGTCTGGACTACAAAACTGAGCTCAAGGACTGCCTGAACTTCATAATGAGATCCTGTCTCAAAAAAAGACAGAAAAAAAATTGTGCTTCTTTTTCAATACTAAAATTTGTCCTTAATGGGGCCCGACGGGATGGCTCAGTGGTCTAAAGTCCCTGCTTGGGAAAGCATGGGCGGCTTCAGGGACCGTGGTTCAATCCCCAGCACCACATGCTGTGCCAGCCCTCGGGGCAGGCTGAGCCGGCCATAAAAATGAGTGAATAAACAAACAAAGGTTCTGAAACAAGAATAAATAAATAAATAATTCTTAAAGGGAGCTGGGGAGATGGCTCCGAGGCACAAGTGCCTGCTGGGCAAATGCAAGGTCGTGAGTTTGAACCCTGGTCGCACAAAAAAAAAAAAAAAAAAAAAAAAAAAAAAAAAAAAAATTTGTCCTTAAGTATATATATAAAACCACATTGTCCTTTGTAATTTTAGTTTCTGTTCATATAGCAATGCAAACCTTTGAACTGAGTCCTTTAGAGATGTCTTGCAGGATAATAGTTTTCATTAGTACTGTTGAGATGTTAGCTACACCCAGGACATTGGGCACACAGCTTAGATAAGGCCTTGAGTCCAAGCTATATGAGTAAAGCATAGGGTTGTCTTGAGAATATTAATTAATTGCTCTGTATCTGTATTTTCTGATCAATAAAATGAGAATGATATATCATAACTTCTTCCATATCCAGATATCATCCCATTATAATTGCTTGATAATTTCTTTCATAGTCTTTTTATTTAAATAAATTAGTCTAAAACATATATACATATATAATTCTTTAAAAAAGTTTCAATATCTCTTCATATCAAAACAAGTGTAAAAATCAATGCAATAATATAAAATAATGTTTTATATTTTATCTGCATACTGTTAAAAACAAATTAAGTACTGAAGCCATAATAGCCTGGAGAAGAACTTTTAAGAGGATACAGTGCTTCATGTCATTGAAGAATTCTTCTCGCAGCAGTGAGAGCAGGTAGATGTTTATTTAGGTAAGTGACTGGCTTTTTAAACTTTTGGGTGTCTGAATATGGGTCAGATCTGTGGTTGTTAAGTAATGGAAATAAATTTCAAACAGCTTTAGAATACCATTTGTTTTTCAGAACTCTAAAGCCTTTCATAATCAGATTTCGTGAATGATTTTGGCTTAAGAGTCCGCGTAGTATCTGTATTCTAAATAATTCCTGGGCTATCTGTCCCACATTCTGTTACTTTAAAGTGGATTTTATATCAGCTTACTGCTGTTACTCATATGCTAATGCACTGCCTATGAATTTTGCAGCAGCCAGGCAATCCATCTTCAGTGGCGGGCTGTAATGAGTGCTACTTCATCAAATGCACTCCTGGGGGGAGTGCTGGGAGTTCAACATATGCATCAGTCAAATGGCCAGAAATGGCCTTCGCGTGCTGGCGAGGGATGTCAACAATGGGACACAAGCTGAACAGATGTGTCAAGCATGTTGGAAAGAAAGTGTCTCACCAGGGTAAGCCACAGTGTCCTTCAGCAATTTGTGAGTAATTGCTCTGCCTCCATCAATATTTTAGGGAAGTAATTAGAGAAGTACACACATGACAATAGCAGCATTTTCCTAGAAATGCAGAAGAAACAAACAAATAAAAAAGCTAACCATGTGCCTAAGGGATTGGTAGGGAATGACTTTCTCCTTTGTTAAAAATTAATTTTTTAAAAAATTCTTTTAGTTCAATTCTTTTCCTTATTCTTCTTGTTTTTTTTTGTTTTTGTTTTTGTTTTTGTTTTTCTTTCTGATGGACCATCTCTTAATCTTTCAAGAACCTTAGTTCTGAACTCTCCTAATTTCATCTTAGTATTGCCCTAGAAAGATCTATAAAAGGAAAATTTTATGGCAAATTCTTGGAGATAGTACTAACTCATAAAGTTCAAGATCCTTGGCAGGATGAGTCTTAGGCTACAAGATGCAGACCACTGTCATTTGCCAAAATAATGGCAAATCATGACCAACCTCCCAAGAAGATTCTAGCAAGTCTTTCAAAGAGAGAAATGACACCAAGGTACCTTCAAATTATTTAAACCATAGAAATCCTTTGCTGGAGATGACTACTTAGTGGATACTAATTCTCAGTGCCTCTCAAAATCCTACCTCCTAGCACTGCCCATAAACCAGAGATGGGCCCTCACCAGAGCCCAACTCTGCCGATACCCAGAAATTGGACTTCCACCCTCCAAAACATATCTTTATTGTTTTAAAACAACCTAGCATACAGTACATTGTCATGGAAGACTAAATAGACTGAGATACTCAACACTTGGAGGTGTACTCAATTGCTGTAGTCAAAGAAATGCAGATGGAAAGTTAAAGAGAAAGTAGAGGAGGCTATGGAATTAAGCTTCCTCACATCCTGTTGAACAGGGTAGAGGGCTGGGGAGATAGCTCGGTGGAATAAGAGCTTGCCTGGCAAGCGCAGGGTCCTGAATTCAATCCCTGGTAAAAAAATTGACAAGACTATAAGTATTTAAAATGTGTTTACTTTTATGATTCAGCAATTCCACTTCCCACAGGTATATTCATGTATGAAAGCCAATTGTAGGACTATTCATAATTCATTACAAATGGAAACAATATAAATGTGCATCAATAAGGAACTGCTTAAATGAGTCCTGACATGTATGCTCATATGCCCACAGGTGTCAATATGGTGCCAAAAATACTGCCCAGTCATTAGCAAGAATGAGATGGCTTTGCTTTGGGTGCTCTTATGTGGAGAATTGGCTTCAGTATACACTGAAGGAAAAATGAAGAGTATGATTTATAATTAAAGTTGTACAATTTACAAGTTTATGTCTGAATAATTTAAATGTAAAAATTAAAAATATTGCATAGACTGTTACCAAAATGTTGTAGTTTGACGTTTAGGCATGAGATGGGATAAATATAAATAATGAGGTGAAAGTGTCAGAGGAGGAAACTTTCACATCGCTAAAGACATCAGGTTACAAATAACATTCTCTGCTGTCTACATTGGACCCTCAGAGTCTTTCTTTCCTTCCTCCTCCTCCTCTTCCTCCTCCTCTTCCTCCTCCTCCTCCTCCTCTTCTTCTTCTTCTTCTTCTTCTTCTTCTTCTTCTTCTTCTTCTTCTTCTTCTTCTTCTTCTTCTTCTTTCTTTCTTTCTTTCTTTCTTTCCTTCTTTTAAACTATTCTCCTTTTGGCACTGGGAATTGAAAGTAGGGCCTTGTGCTTGCCAGGCAGGTGCTGCACTGCTCAGCTGCATCCCAGGCCCCCTCTCAGGTGCTTTGTGAGACCCGTTATATTCTCACAACTTACTGCCCAGCACTGTGTCACTGACACGACCTGGAAGTGCTGACAGAGAATGCCATGCATGGCGCAGAGCTGTGTGAGGTTTAAGACGTTCAGAAGACAGAAAGGCTGTTGCTGCCTAGAGTCTGGTGCACAGAGGACTTCGCAGCAGACTGGGTCTGCAGAGGCAGGACCTGGGGAACTTTCCACCCTCCTTCCTCTCTGTTCCAGGAATGTAAATATGATGTGGTGCTATTCAGATCCTTAAGGCAAAGTGAAACTTGGACCGGAGCAGAATATTTCAGTAATAGTTTAAAATATGAGAAGCTTCCTACAAGATGCTGTATAGCTCTGTAAGCCACGGAGTCAGGAAGCAAAGATGGGAATGGCGTGATCTCTGCTTGCCTGAGGCCGCGAAAGTCCCTGCTTAGCGTGCTTGTATGTCCTGCATAGCTGCAGTTCAATGGCACGTATTGGCTAAAGGTTAACATCTAGTGGGCTGGCTTCAGTTTCCACTTGATACTGGAGAAAAACTCAGGGAATCTCAGTTAACACATTTTTCAAGGACATGAACCACGCCAAGAGTGTATTACCCTTTTCAGTCTCTTGGGAAGATTTTTTTCCTTGAGCCTGAGCAAATGGCAGTGAGGCTGGTTAAATTTCACTGATTGCTGTGTCTCAGTGTGGTTTGACTGCTTTAGATTTGCAGCGTGCTTTCTTTTCATCTTTTCCAAACCTAATCTTTTCAATATCCATAAAGAATTAAAATGTTATTTTAAATGCAGTCATCATTGAGCCTGAAGAGTAACGATCCAAGTGTTTATTGTTGCTTTGAATGACATATTTTTAAAATGTTCTCCGATGGAATAAGTAAATTCATTTAAATGCCTCCGACCTACAGGCTGTAAAGAATTTCAAATTACAATAATATTTCTACTGTAATACTGATTTAAAAACCCCACTGTTTTAGTGATTCGTTTAATTTATCTTCCTAATTCACTTCCCATAGTCATATTTATCATCTCTGTTATGTGCTTTTCCTCTGATGAGTCTCCCCTCTGGCTTTGCACCCTTTCGACAGTGAAGACATTGAATATTCTGCAATCAGTAAGCATCTGAGTATTATTAGAGGCCTCCTTAGCTTTTCCCCTTTGTTACTGCTGTATCCATCATTAGTCAGATCAAAGCACTGATTTGTGTAAGCGAGAGCATAAAGTAATGATTTAGTTTTAAGCAAGACAAATTTATTTTTAGCTCATGTGAAAGCAATGCAGTCAGGCAGCTTGGACAGGGGTGTCAGCTGCCTACTGACTAGCCCACCGCCCCTGTCTCATGATTCCACTAGGATGAAGTGAATGATGAACACAAGTCAAAGAAATCGCTGCAGCCATTGGTTTTTAAAAATCAGATCACTGATCTGCCACTTGCCTCTTTTAAACCTCATTTCTGTTTCCTGTGTAACAAAACCTAATTTGGAATTGGTTGCCTAGTTTTTTTTTTTCAAATAAAGACATCTCCAAGTGTTCTTGTATGACATGATGTGTCTAAGTGTGTTTAGGTCACTTTATTACTGCTGGGACAAAATATCTGGTACCCATATGTTAAATGCGAGGTTTATTTTGGCTCATGTTTTCAGTCCGTGGTTGGCCAGCTCTGAGGCAAGAAGGACCTGGTGGAAGGAACTGGCAAAGGACTGGTACTTATATCATGACAGCCAGGGATCAAAGAGAAGAGGCAGGAACAAAGGAGTGACATGTGCTGTTCCGGGTTTCATCCTCTGCAACCCAGCTTTTCAGACCACACTCCATGTTCTCACAGCACGTTTAGCTGTGAATTCATCCACAGAGTAATGCACTGATGAGCAAGGTGCCTCTATTATCCAATCATCCTCCAGACACAGAGGCTTTGGGGACACCCTGATCCCACATCTGAAATAGAACAGTGTGTGTTTTAATTCTGACAAAAAGAGTAAGTGAGAGTGCTGTGCAGAAGATTTCTAGGAATCTATGGAGGAAATAGTATGTGTGCCATTTGCTATTATTTATTTATTTATTTATTTATTTATTTTTGGTCACTTCCTACAATGTGCTACCTGGCTGAGCCCCAAGCATGAGGACACCCTAGTGGAACTGTAAGACAAGAGGTGACTGGCTGGTCAATGGGCTGACACTCATTGGGGTGGGCTGACACCCCACCCCAAGATGCCTGACTGCATTGGTTTGACATGAGCTAAAAATAAATTTCTCTTGTTCAAAATAAAATAATTACTTTAAGTTTTCTTTTCTTATGAGATATTGAGAGTTAAATTTTTTTTATTCATTTTAGTGAGTAAAATGGTAACAATGAAACAGTTTCAAAACAGTTACAATAATTAATACATTGTATATTGTTCTCTTCATAGTAGTTATTCAGTGGCCAAGATGCAGACATGATATCTTGTCTAGACAGTATTAGTACAGACTTTTTTCTCATTTAACTAGTAGAAGCTAGTTGTATATTGTAGCAATATGCCCAACTGATATCCTGAGAAGCAGGAAACAAGAAACAGAGCCCAGGGAGGGATGCTGTCTGTTGTAGGTCCTGCAAAGTTGGGATTTACACCTGCAGATAGTGGCTTCCTTTGCTGGTGCCCTGTTTTTTGATCTCTTGCTTGGGATATTAAGGGTTGTCACCTCCCCTGCTCCTTGGTTATCTATTAGCGTCTGTATGAACCTAGTGTTAGGCAAATAGTGATTTGTAATCTGTAAAGTAGTCTTGCACATTCCATAGCCTTCTTGTAGCCCTCAATAAAAGTGAGCTGTTTCTGCAGCTCTGGGCTCACTTGGAGAGAGACAAGTCTCAGTGAGTCCTCTGAAGCTTATTCATCGGGTCTTCTTGTCGTTTCTTTTGGCACCGACAACACAGAACATTACAACAGTATATCTATTATATTTTCTTTTCTTTTAGAATTTAATTTTATTTTTGAAAAGTAAAAGAGCAAAAATCAGAAACAAAGGAACAGGGCTACATAGAATAATATGTATGTTACAGATTTTCAACTCAAGAATAGCTGATTAACAATGGTTGAGATATTATCTATTTTATTGTTAAATCTGTTGCTCAGATTAACAGATACAGTTATGTAAGTTTGGACATATGCTTGGATATTACCACTTGCTTTCAAGAAATCTTAAATTTTTGTTCCAGTCTTTTTTTTTTTTTTTTTTTGTCTTTTTTTAAAAAAAAATGTTTGTTTTAAAGAGAGTATAGTGATAACTGATGTAACATGTGATATGGCACACATTTAGGAGACCAAGAATATCAGATATTCAAGCATGATTTTTGTGTTGTTACACATTGTTGTCCTCACTGTAGTTGTTTAGATCGCAGATATCAGCATACAGAGTTAGTCAAGGAGAAAATTCTACACATTAACTGCTATTTTCAAAAGACTGATGGAGACTTTGGCGCAATCACCTCAGCCATCCAGTATATATACATGCATGGTTTTTCCCTACCTTTTTTCTTACCTTTTCTCCGTTCTCTCCTCTTCATTGTTTAACTCTTAAGTTCCATTTCTTTCTGTTTTACTATATCTGTTATACTTCTTAGGTTTTATTTCTTCTTTCAGGGTCTTACAACAGGGAGACAATGCACTATTTACACATGCGGAGCTGGTTTATTTCGCTTATGAGTAGAGCCTCTAGTTGCATCCACTTACCTATGAATTTGCTTCGAGTTTATCTTTCTTTATAGCTGAGTCATACTCCACTGTATAAAAATATCACATCTTTTGCCTCCATTCCTCGGGTGATGGGAATTTCAGTTATTTTCCAAGATTTGGCTATGACAAATTGTGCTGCTAAAAACATAGGTGCACGTATATCATTGTGGTATGATGTTTTTGGTTCTTTTGGGAAAATTCCCAGAAAGGGAATTGCTGGATTGAATGAGATGCCAGCCCTAGTTTTAGGAGGAGTCTCCACACCGATTTCCATAGTGGTTGGGCCAGTCTACATTTGCACCAGCAGTGGAGGGTTCTTTTATTTGTTCAGCCTCTCCAGAATTTATTATTAGTTGATTTCTTTATGATAACTGTCTTAGTTACTCTTTACTTATTGCTGAGACAAATACCTGACACTCAAAATGAAGGAAGGAATGGTTTATTTAGCTCACAGTTTGTGGAGGTTTCAGTCCATATTTGGCTGGCCCAAGGCTGAGTGGAACAGGACAGAGAGCATCCAGTTCATGGCGGTGGAACAGCAACAAAATGGTGACAGAGGCAATCAACCAACCAGGGCAGCAGAGAGCAACAACTTTAGTCTTTTTCTCTGTTGCTCTTTATATTACATTCAGGCTCTCTGCCTTAGGATATCTGCCCTAGATCACACCCACAGTCTCAGCCCTACTCAGACCGATAATCTCATCAGTACTAAAACACAATAATCCCAGGGATCATGGATCAAGTCTCAGTCTATAGAAGTCCCTGCCCAATGACTATATGAGGCTTTGGGGGGACAACTAGACATAAACCATAACAATAACCATTCATTCTAGGGTGAGATAGTATTCAGTGTTGTTTTAATTTGCATTTCACAGATGGCCAGTGATGTGGATCATTTTTTCATGTTTTTATTTGCCTCTTGTATCTCTTCCTCTGAGAAGTTAGTATTCACATCCGTTGCCCATTGGATCTTTAAATTTGGGGGTCCTTATGTTTTGTAGCTACTTATACATTCTAGATAGAAAACCTTTGTCTGAGTGATTATTGGTTAAGTTTTTTCCAAATTTGTGGGTTGTCAGCAATTACTCTGTTGGCAATTTCTTTTGATGTGCAGAAACTGCTCAGTAAGGGGAGACCGCAGTTGTTGATTATTTGAGGTGTTTCCTATGCAGTTTCATTTTTATTCATGAACTACTTGCCTACCCTTATGTCTTCAAGATTTCCATTTACTTTCTCTTCTATGAGATTTAACGTTTCTAGCTCAATGTTTAGATCTTTAACCATTTTGACTTTAGTTTAGTGCATGACAATAGACCTGGGTCCAGTTTTAATTTTCAGCATGCAAAGATTTAGTGTCTACAGGCTGTCCAGGGTCTTACCACTAGGTCAAACTCATAGCGATCCACCTGTTTACAGCCTCCCAAGAGCTGGGATTACAGGTGAGCACCACCACGTCCCACCTTCCAGCACCATTTGTTAAAGAGGCTATCTTTCTTCCAGTGAACCTGTTTGGTCCCTTTGTTGAAGATGAGATGGCTGAGTGTATTTGTCATTGTATCTGCATCTTCTAATCTGTTCCATTGACTCTTAGGTCTGTTTGTTTGCCAATACCATGCTGATGTTATCAGAGTAGCTTTGTAGTATAATTTTAAGTCCAGGATTATAATACCTCCTGTCTTGCCTTTGTTGGCCAGGATTGCTTTTGCTATTCTAGGTCTTCTCTGGTTCCCAATAAATAATAGGGATATTTTCTCTAGACCTGTGAGTCATGTTCATGATATTTTGATAGGGATTGCATTAAATCTGTTCAACAATTTGGAAGTATAGCCATTTTCATAATATTGGGTCTTCCTATCCAGGATCAAGGAATATCTTTCCATTTTCTGAAATCCTCTTCAAACTCTTTTTAAAGAACACTGTAATTTTCGTTGTAAGATCTTTTTACATCCTTAAATTCCTAGGTATTTCATTTTTTGGTGCAATTGCGAAGGGTATTGTTTCTTTAACTTCTGTCTCAGTGTGTTGGTTATCTGTGTAGAGGAATGCCATTGATTTTGGGTTATTGACTTTGTAACCTGCTATATTACTGAATTTTCTTATTAATTCTAGAAGCTTCTTGGTGGAATATTTTGGGTCTTCCAAGTAAAGTATTATGCCATCTGCAAATAATGATAGTTTAACTTCTTCTTTACCTATTCTTATTCTTTTTATTTCTTTCTCTTGTCTAATGGCTCTACCTAATGTTTCCAGAACTATAAAGACTAGGAGTGGTGATAGAGGACATCCTTGTTTTGTGCCTGATTTGAGAGTAAAAGATTTTGGTTTTACCCCATTTAGAATTATGTTGGCTAACAGATTGTCAAAGATGATTTTTATCAAGTTAAGGTAGAGATCATTGATTCCAATTTTCTGTAGGGGTTTGGTCATGAATGAATGTTGGATTTTGTCAAAGGTCTTTGCGCATCAATTGAGATGATCATGTGGTTTTCAGTTTTGGCTCTATAGATATAGTGTACCATGTGCATAGATATACATATATTGAACCATCCTTAAGTCCCTGGGATGAATCTTACCCAGTTATGGTGTCCAGGCTTCTTGGCGATTTGTTGTATTCTATTTGCTAGGATTTTATTGAGGACTTTTGCATTTGGGTTCGTTATATTTACTATTACACAAATCAAATCTAATCTTGTGTCATATTTGCCCTTATGCTTTTATCCAACTCTTACCCTTTTCACTGTATTTATTATTGTCATAGGAAATAAAATCAATGTAGGTAATATAGTAAATCACTTACCAGCAAAATCTGGGAATAATTTGTGTTTTATTTTTGCTTTATATGTCTGTGCCATGGTTTACTCAGTGTGAAATGAGGATTCATACATTTATTGTCAGGAATAAATTGAAATGAGTGCAAAAAAGTCATATGCTTTATTTCCAGTGGTTAGTATTCCACAAAGAGCATGTCTCTCAATATTAGTTCAGGTTTGTTTTTTGTTTTTCATGCTGAGGGCTAAACTCCAGGCTTTCAGCTTTCCAGGCAAGTGTTCTACTACTGAGCTAAAGCCTCAGCCTCAGTATATCTTAATATTATTATCTTGTTTGGTTGCTCTAAGGGAGAGATCCTAGGATAAATGCTTTTTGAAATCAGATATTAATTTAATGATGTAGTACATATAAACTTGTTTTCACATTCTCAGCTTGATCATTCTTACATTTATACTGAAATTTTACGTGTGTCATATTCTGACTTAAATTTAAACTTGAAGTGCTCTCATTTATAGGCCATGCTAAATCATAGACTTGCAGTGACCACACTGTGCATATGATTGATGTAACATAGTTCTCAAAATCTTTTTTTGGCACAGTCTTTCATGACATCTTCTTTGACAGTGGAGCTTCTCAAATGCAAATCCTGTATTATATTCTATAATATGTAACATACCTGGAGATTTAGTTTATTTTTTGCCTTATTTTGTCTTTAAGCAAATGTGTTCTACTCTTCAGTCAGTTCCAGCAACATCTTTATTCCAAGATTAAAGCTCAAACACTTAGCTGTGTGTTTGAACCTGTAACGTTCAATGCCTAACTCACTTCATTTTTTCTCTTCAAAGATCCTTTAAAAAATCTGTCACAGTAGTTTTTATAGTTGGGCTAAGATTTTCAGTATTAGTGAATATTATTATTATTATTATTTTTTCTGTATTTTAGAGAAGGGTCTACAGGCTGTTCAGGGTCTCACTACTAATACTGCTCCGCCATTTTACAGCCTCCCAAGGGCTGGGATTACAGATGGGCGCCACCACACCCAGTCTCAATTGCCATCTCTGGGTATCCCAGGGGTGGGCCAGCACAACAGGCCCCAAGATCAAATCCCTGGCCCCTGTGCCTGCTTGCGGGCACTTTAATCCACTGAGCTATTTGGCCCATCTAGTGAATAATATTTTTAACAACACTTTTTTCTTCTTTTGAATTCATTTTTATATTTATAAATTTTATTTGTAACCTTCTGCTACAATTGTCTATGCCTAGCATTTGACAGGGACTCAGCAATTGGCATAGATTTCACCACTGGCACAGCCACAGGCACTACTTTTATTCCTTTTGCATTCCATGTCATACATCCTTCTAGACATCACTATTTGGAAATTAAATCATTTTCTTATCAAAAACTGGTTTCTGCAATTCTCTAATGTTCTACTTTGTCTCCTGTTCTTTGTTCTTCCAGAGAAATTCCATCAGTTAGTTCCAAAAAGCCTAATAAATATAGTCAAAAGTGATTTCTTACTCTTTTAACCTTCTTTGAGTAACAAATCCATATTCTTACTTTCTCAAAATTATTATATTTCAGCCTCAACTTTTCAACTTTTTCATTCTTGACTGTCCAAACACCAGGAATCAGCTGCTAAATTCTTTTTGACCTTTGCTATGTTTAATTTTTTTTTTTTTTTCAAAGAAAACAAGGAGGGTAGTGAGCAGGAGACCAGATCCTAAAATTCAAGGAAAAGAAAATGGCATTGACAGCAAAACTGGAGAAGTCAGAGAAAAAGATTTCAGGACCAGTTGACCAAAAAGTTCAATCCTTTTGATTACTGACCAAATGAATCAGAAGCTAGCAAACCTCAAAGAGGTTGGTGGTACATTTTGGGAAATAGCTTTGACTTCCAGACAAAAGTATAGCTCCTCGCCATGGGCTAGAGAGCCCAGTAGGCAGTGAATGATATTCTTACCAGGATGGAAGCAATAGAAATGCAACTGCTCAGCAGACTTGGTCTGTGTCTTTAAATGGCCTTAAGATATTTTATCATTTTTTAAAAAGCAAGGTGGGTGGTACAACATTATTAGAAGGAGAGGCAGATGGTGTCACTAGTTCGGATTGTTTCCCAAATAGTGCCTCTTGGCTCTGATTCTTGGATGCTGAAACTTGTTCGTATATCTTGGGTGGCCAAGAGCCTCATTAGGTAATGATAAAGTGGGTATGGCCCTCAGCATCAAGCTACATGTGGAGCCCTTGTTGCTATGTGACGATGGAACTATGCATAATTAGCATATTATGGGAGGGGAGCCAAGCTAATATTAGTATTTTTGTAAATTGCAACACCTAGATATTTCTGCAAAGTTATACTGCATATTAAACTGGGGAGTTTTCATGAGCCAATTGGGGCTTTCTGCTCAGGTCATGGCTGCAAGCCCAGCACGGGTTTTGAGATGGAAACTTTAACTCCGGGAGCCTGCACTCTCATCTTTCATTGCTGTTGTCTCCTGGTGCTCCTATATCGAGTGGAGGTGCCCATCCATGTGGACACACACGTGTGTGTGAGTCATTCTACGAAGAAGTCAGAGCAAATCAGGTCCTTCCTCAAGGGCCCTCATCTTCTCTTACTGTGAATCTTGTGATTTCCTCATAACTGATTTTCTAGCTCCAGTTGCACCTTTCTGCCATGCTTCCCCTGTCTGAAACCTCTCTGAATTGTATTCTGTACAGTCACACACTGGTGCTAAGTTCTCCTAATTTTTGTCTGAAAATTTCATCTTTATTCAATTTTCAGAATTCCGTGTTGCAAGTTTTCTTTGAGCACTTTGCGATTTCTGTTGTTTTATCAGTCACTCCTAGGATTGAGCTATTGTGCTTTTATAAGGAAGTTTGGTGACTTTCTCTATGGCTGCTTTTAAGATTTCTTCTTTGTTTTCAATTTACAGAAGTTTTATAGTTATGCTTCTAGGTGTACTTCCTTTTGTGTTGTTGAAGTTTGTGGTTTGAATTGCTTTTTGAAATTATTACTTATTTTTTTTCTCGCATTTGTGCTACTTGGCACATACTCAAGGGCCTTCACGTTGAACTAGTTCCGACCCTTTTTTTTCCCCCAATTCTTTGAAGTAGATTCTCATTAAGTCTTACATTGTCCAGGTTTGATGTCAGTTTGTAATATTTCTGTCTTAGCTTTCTAATGTTCAGATATTACAGGCTTGCATCATTATCTAATGTTTTAAATTGTTCCTATCCAGCTCTTCCTCTGTATTACCCCTGTCCTCTTTTTTCTTGTGACTTCAGTATATGTATGTTAGACTTTCATCCTGTGATATTTATGTATTCTATTTTTCTGCTCATGTTCTCAACATTTCAAATTATGTATTTTTCTGTTTTATTTCCCATTTCACTTACTCTCTCAACTCCATAATGATATTATTATTATTTCTTTTAAAATACTAGTATTTCCATCTAGCTGTTACCTATTTTGTTTAGGTATGCCATCAAAAACAGTCTTTTATTGTCCTGGCCATGATATTCATATTTAAAGTTTGATAGCTTTATTATCTGGCTCTTATGTAAGTCTGTTCCTATTGTTTTTCTGAGTTCTAGTAGTTTGTAGTCACCATGGTCTTTTTATTCACAGACCTAGTTATCTTTATTTGACTATTGGATATTCTGTTTAACATTTGTAGCTAATTTTGAAGTCTAGTGTGAATTATCATTTTCTGGAAATAATTTATACTTGCTTTAAAGACCATTTAGGGTTTTTGACTGGGCAGTGTCCTTAGTAAGTAAACATTCCTGAAGGTAGGGGAAGGTAGCCCATCGAGAAGCCTGAACTTCTTGCAACTATGTGATGATGCTAAATACCTATGAATATTGGCCAGACAAACTAACATACTCTGCAGTATAGGAAAATATTAAAGGTATCATTTTCTGTAGTTGAAGACATTGTGGTCACATTTAGCTAAAGCAAATATATTGAATATGAACAATTCACTATGAATTTAGACCTACCATCTGAGATTGCTTTAACTTCCATGACATAATATTTATTGGAGGAGATAATTTACATGTATGGTTTTCTCAAAGGTAAGTACATGTTATCATTACTTTGATGCTCTTTCTTCCTAGTAAAACACTGATAAAATTAATTTAATGAGTTTTGTAGTTGTTTGGCTAAGAAAATGCACAGATTTATGTATCCATTCTGTTTCCTTCACGGGGTGTGAAGTCACAAGAAGTGACCAAAAGTCACTGGAATGGTTCACTGGTAGGTAAGAAATAGGGATTCATTCAGGAAACAGACAGAGGAAACTATTGGTTTTCAATGGCCTTGCCTGACCTTAAGTCTTGTTTTTATTTCCAGAAATGCAAAGAAATGCTCATTTAGAATACCATGTAATTCAAATTAATTAACAGGTAAAACAGGATTTCTTGTGCATAAGGAGGCGCCCTAATACTTCTAAATTCAATTGGTAAATAATGAACCTGAAAGCTGTAAGGTTTCAGTCCTAGAACAGTGGAGTCAGGCAATGATACAATCATGGGAATTATGGAGGGACAGTACACAAGGAAGTGACAAGGCAACCTTAGGGGCCTTTCTGGGCTCTGATATTGCAGACACCAGGAAAGAAAGGCTGAGAACTGGACAAGGTAAAGATAGAGTCCCAGACTATCCTATAGGATAATAGGATATCCTGAGTGGGTGGGCTGAAAATGCTTATACCCCTGTTATTGTTGTAAAGTCTCTTGATTTGAAAACTGGAATATTATTGGAGGCTTTGTGTAATTATTAAATAATGTATCCAAAGTCCTCAGTTTATTTCCTAGTACATAGTAAGCATTTGTATGATAATAAGAAGACATTCTTAATATGAGCAAGTATTACTATAGTAACAGAGGCATTCTTAAACTTTGATTTTCTAAGAAGGAGAGAGGAATGTCTCTAATTATCTGGGGATAAGGAATATGCAGAAAGAAGAAATTGTATCTAAGATCTATTTTGAGTAATGAGAATAATAACTTGATATTTTATTAGATAATCTCTGAAGAATTTTCTAACAAAATATTTTGGTGAACTTTTGAGTCAGAGCTAGAATCTGTGAACTTGTACTTCTTTTAGGTAATTTGTGTGTTAACATGAAGATTATATTAATAAATATAAAGAACCTGATGGAAAAAAATTACTCTCAAAAAATAGTAAGTGTTAGAAATGATTCTTGGTACAGATAGTGCATTATGAAAGAACAAGATTAAAAAAAAAAAAAGCACCAACCAACCAACCAACGAACCAACCAAACAAAACTCAGAAGTAATATTCTTAAAGAATTCTATTTTTTCTGGAGATAGCTATACTTGTAAGGGTAGTAGTTTCTTATTTTGGATAAACTGAGGAAAAGATGTAGTTTTCAATAGCACTGGAAAGAGGGGAACTTGGTACAGAGCAAGACTCAGCAGCATCTTGGAAGGAACATGTGTAACGTAGGTCACGTTACTCCCAGCTACCGCACACAACTGGGGAGCCATGTTTGTCTGGTAAAGCCAGCAACCAAACCAACCTGGGAGTGCTATGTTCATGCTTGGAAACACCATTTAACTGCATGACAATCTGGAAGTTTGTATGTTATCTGATTGGCTCATATATTAAATGTTTGAGAACACGTATCTGGGACATCTAAAAAATGACTTTTATCATGTAACATGCAATATAGTGTCCAATGTTATATAGATATGTGGTCATTTTGCTGTAAAAGACCATCTGCCTACCTCTGTACAACATGGTCGGAGAAGCATAAAGTGAAGGCTCAAATCCCTTTATATCCCTGAAGGCCAGATGTCTTATGACATGACTGATAGGTGGGGTTACAGTTATCCTAGTGCCCATTTAGGGTGTCGATACCGAACTGGGGACAATACGGCCAGCTGTCATGAGTCAGAAATGCTGTAGCATTTTAGAATTCCATCATTAAAATTCAACATGAAGCTGAAAATTTTAGTTTAGTGATTTTATGAGGGATTTGAGAAAATATGGCTCTAGGAGCGTCAAAGAGTAGCTATCGGCTGTATCATGCCGGCTATAGCTACCTCTTTAGAATGGTATAATATTGAATTTTGAAATAGGCTCTTTTCTCCTTTTCTTGGAAAAGGAGTTGGTGCTAAGCATGTCGAATTAGACGAGGAACTGAAGAATAAAGCATTTTAATCCCACTTTTGTATAAGGTACGAATTCAAGCTGTGACAATGCATTTAATTGGTACAGTGAATAGGAAAAAACCACATCCTTCCAGAACAACATAGTTGTACAGTGCTTATCATGGCATTGGGTGTAAGGAAAGTTAATATCAATGATTCTTCTGAAATGGGCTTCTCAGTTTTGCTGAAGTATTTTAATATGCTGTCCAATTAGAGAGAATATGAGGAATGAGCTTCTGTGAGTCTCATTTTTGGCTGGAATTCTTGGCTGGCTATTGGGACAATCTGTTATTGCTGGCTAGTGTGCTGGGGTGGGTTAGTGCCAGCCATTCAGCTGCTTGCTCCAATCGACATTCTAGTGGAGCAGTGGTTTTCTGCTTTCAGAGAAGATCTCACCATTGTTGGCAGCCCAAGCCCAAAATGATTCTCTTCCTGCCCTTTGGTCTTGCTGGATGGTTGGGACCACAGTTTCCATCCTTCATACTTCCTCAGGCTCATTAGTCAGCTTGCAACCATCTGTCTTTATACATTAACTCACTTAATTGGGCACCATGCAGTTGTTTCTATGTCTGTTCCGGTAAACGATATGTCACTGCTGTTAGGCACTCTGAGGTACATGCTGTTCTGATGACAGCTCCAGAGAAAGGGATCTGGGGGACAACACCCTCATAAGAATCAGAAGGTGGGGAGTGAGGGCATGGATAGGCGAAATCTCTGACTATGGTATAGAAAGAATTATGAGACAGAAAAGGATTATTTTATGCTGATCAATGGATAAGATGAGAATTCAGGAAAACACGGGAGAAAACCAAATGGAAACTGATGTCATTTCCAGCCTTGGAAGATAAATAGCAGTGCAAAGGGCAGTGACAATGTTCAAAGAGTTAGCAGTGGGTGTGTATGTTTCCTCCTTTCCTTTCCTCCTGCTTGTCCCACTTGCTCCATATCGTGGGTAGCCTTCGAAATGCTACCTGTTCTGTTTGGGTAAGATAGAAAGCCTGGTATTTGCTGGTACAACTGAGAAGCAGTCTCATAATTAATTATCATAAGCAGAGGGCAGAGGCAGTGCTAGACTGGAACTGTCCAATTTCCCGCCTGCTATGCAGGGACTTGTGGGAATGCCGGACAGGCGGTCATGGAAGTGGGGGTGCCTCACGACACTGTATGCTTTTCTGAGAAGTCAAGCAAGAAGTTATTGGGGAAGTCACAAATTGACGCTTCATCTTTCTCATATATGTATTTGATCATTAAAAAATATAAATGTGGACTTATGAGCACTTACCCCATGGATTCTAATCCAGTGTTAGCATTATTTTATTTTGTTGTTCCAAGTTTTATACCTAGGCCTAGGCTTCACTTAGATTTTCCTTGCCCTAGCTCTGCAATCAACCACTTCTTTAAGAGATACCAAGTAGAAAGTGGTGTTTAGAAACCAAGATCTGGGAGCTACTTCTGGTCATTGCTGTCTAGGTGACATTGCTTCTAGACCCTTTGAGTGGAACAGACTATGAAATATACTCATGTATGCTAATACAGGCATGATAAGCATCCATGTATATTTCTGCATCTATACCTGAATCTTAAGTGTTACAGTGTGTCTTAAAGTATCAAAATTCAAATTCTGTTTTTAACACCATCAAGTTTGTCTTCTTTTTCTTCTGTAACTTCCTTCCCTGACAGTAAAGAAACTTGACCCCTAGTCTTGCCAGTGTGTTCCCTTGTTTGTTCAACCCTAGGATGCCTATGCAGGGGTTTTGGACTGTTAATCCATGCATTTGTCTGAGACACATTTACTAACACAACTATAGCATATATATATATATATATATATATATATATATATATATATATACAATATATATATATATATGTGTGTGTGTGTGTGTGTGTGTGTGTGTGTGTGTGTGTGTGTGTGTGTTTGTCTTTGGGATCTAGTCTTTCTTTTGTTCATACATTTACTTCATGGTGTTCAAGGTGACTTTGTATACCAGCTGTAGCCATACAATCATCAGCCCAATTGATATCTGGTGGGACAGGTTATCACTGAAGTGCAGCAGTGTACGAACTGTCTGCAGATAACAAAGATACTGTAGTTGGAAAAAGATTCACCTAAGTCTGCTTATTTTGTAATTGGAAGCATACATTTTGGTATAACTTCTTGATCCTTGCTCCCTGCTGCCAGTATCAGCTCAAAGATCAATATTCCTAGGAAGTCTCAGAGCAATATACTAAGCTTGGATGAAACCATCCACAGGCATTTTAGATTTCTGTTATAGAATTAATAAATCAAAATGACCTGAAAGTTTTCTGCGACTTTTCAAAATAGAACTCATCTCCTTGGGAAGTTTTTGAAACAGTGAATATTAAGTCTACGTTATGTAGTATCATCCTAAAAGTTATTTGTCCAACTTACAAGCTCTAAGAATGATTTCTCTGTCTGTGTCCATCTGTCTGTCTATCTATCTGTCTGTCTCTCCACATCACTATGTTGCCCAGGTGGCCTTGAATTCTCAGCTTCCAGTGATTCCAATGACAGATGCCATCACAGTACCCAGACAGGACTTTTTTTTTAAATTTACCTTTTTGAGACAGGGTCTTGCTATGTAGTTCAGGCTGGCCTTGAGCTCACTTTTGTAGCCCAGGCTGGTCTCGAACTCATACTGATCCTCCTGCCTCAGCCTCCCAAGTACTGGGATTACAGGCGTGTGCCGTTATGCCTGGCTTTGAAGACTGGACTTTTTCTAAGTGGCACTGTTTTTTTAAAGGATGGAGATTTTCTACTTATCTATCTATCTATCTATCTATCTATCTATCTATCTATCTATCATCTATCTTTTTCTTTAAAATACATCAAAACTAAAAGTTTTTGTTTGTCTTTTTTGTTTTGTTTTAACACAGGGTCTCAGTCTCACTTAGTATGGGTGGGCCCCAGGCCTCTTTCTCTATAGCTCTTCCCTAGTTTCATGCTGCCTGGTTTTCTTGAGGTGAATCCTTTTCCTCTTACATGCACTTCTGTCATAATGTTTCTGCATTGTCGTAGGGGTGAGCAGTGGAGCCAACTAACCAAGGGATGGAACTTCTGAAGCCATGATCCAAAATGAATATTTCCTTCTTGAGTGAGTTGTTTTCGTCAGATATTTGACCATGTTGTTGAAAACCTGACCAAGGGACCAGGGAGATAGCTCTGGGGCACAAGTGCCTGCCTGACAAATGCAAGGTCTTGAGTCAAACCCCGGTCCTGGAAAAAAAAAAAAAAAAAAAAAAAAAAGACTGATACAGTTAATCAGAGAAAGATAAGTGAAAAAAGTGACAGCTGCCTTCCTTTTTCTTTTGTAAATCTTTGGCAGAAACAAAACCATATTAGGTCAACCCCCCAAATCCCACATCTACACTCACGCAGTTAAACGTACAAGGAAGAAGAAATACACCCTTCATGTATTTCTAAAGTAGGGACTGGCCCTACTTTAATTTAGGGATAGTGAACCTTTAGGTATGATTGTAATGCTGACACCATTATTCCTAGCAAATTAATTACCCAGTAGCAAAAGTTTTGCTCCCTATTCACTGTACGTTCTGCTGTGTTGGTCTAAAAGTCTAAGTTCTAGAATGGGTAAAGCTTGTGAGAAAGCACAAGAATGATTCCACTGGAGTGGAATCCCAGACCTTCCCCTGTCAATTCAGGCTCCTTGTACCTCTGAGGTGACAAGCCAAAAGTGGAGTTATAGGATTGTCAGTGGTGACTGATCCAGCTTATCAAGGGAAACTTGGACTCTTCCTCCATGAAGGAGGCAAAAACGAATATATTTGGAGTACAGGAGACACCTAGGGGTGTTATTAAGGTCAATAGGAAACTGCTACTACCCAGTCCAGGCAGAGTGACAAATTGTCCAGAACATTTAGGAATGAAGATACAGGTCACATCATCAGGTAAAGAACCAAGGTCTGCTGAGGTGCTTGCTGAAGGCCAAGGGAATACACATGGCTAGTAAAAGAAGGTAGCTATGAACACTGATTACACTGATTATGTGACCAGTTACAGAAATGTGGACAATATTGTCATGAGCATTTTGCTATTTTGTTAATAGCATTGTATATATATGTTATACATTATACATATACACACATATATATATACATATATGTATATATATGTATATATATATTATACATACATAGCAAGTATCTTTGTTTCTTTCTTTGTAACATAATGTTGATTGGCTTAATATTGACTCATAAGTATTGTTAGAACTATATTACAATGTTCAAGCTAGAGAATGTTTGGAGAAGAGTAAGCTTGACCTTTCAAACTTTGCCTTTTATGCTGAGAAGGGAATTATTACATTTCCCTTTATATACATATAGAGATTAAGTATGATTCAAGATGTGTCTCGTTGTCAAGTTGGATTGTAATAGTTAATTGGAATGTTATGTCAGATAAACTTAAATAAAGCCCACCTAGAAGATTAGGAAAAGCCTTGAGTGTTTCTGGGGGATTGACATGCGGATCATAAGCTGAATGGGAACATGCCCCCGGTCCCCCAGTGTGGTGACATCCACCAACAGGTGTATAGCCTGGGTAGAGGAAAGAGGAAACAGAAGAAATCTTACCTCTTTTGCTCTTTTAGAGGAGCTTCAATCTTTTCTATTGCCTTTGGGTGGTGGTCTCCATTTTCCTTGAGCTTCCAGTGCAGACTCCAGGTTTCCAACGCATGGACTCTGGTTTTCTGAATATAGAGACCTCACAAGGGTGACTCTCTACTGAGCCTCCAAGCCTTTGATCTTTGATTGCTACTGGATTCCCTGGCTCTCCTCGGGTCATTTTGGATTTTTCCATCCCTCATCTGGCAGTGAGCTACTGGGGCTCTTCTCCTTCTAATGCTGCAAGTCTACCTGCCTAATGCCTTGTACAATTGTGCATGTACTTTATGTTGGTTCTCTTCCTTGACTACACCCTGATTCTACTCCCATGAATGACCATTCATCTTGCCACTGTCCTAGATGGCTTCTCACTTGTCTTGCCTCAAACCTGCAACACAGTCTGCACATGCTTGCTTCTGATCTTATTGAAATACCTAGAAAATCAGAAAAGATTTTCTATCCATGTAATTTTTTGTCTGTAACCAGAAATAAATTTCAGTACTCCAACCCAAGAAGAGCCACTCGCATTGTGTATCAGATCCCTTGTTCAGTAATCTATTAAAGCACCCCTTCCATCTCACAAAATGATTTTTATTCACTACTTGGTTATGCTCATTAATATTCTGCTGTTTATTTTATTTAGAAATAGAAACAAAATAGCTTTAAGAAGCTGTCTTCAACTTCTCTTCCCCCTCCAATCCATTTCTTAGCTTTGTTCTGAGGCACAATTCCATAAAAATATCATCTCTATTGTTGACTCTATATTATGTATTCCATTCTCTCTGGCATTGATCTCAATCTTGGCCACAGTGCTAATATTGTGGTCAAGGCTTTTTTTTTTTTCCTTTTAAGGTATTTGGTACAAGGTCTCACTATGCAGCTCATAATGATCCTCCTGTTTTCAGCCTCCCAGCAGTGGGATTATAGGTGTGCAGCACCATGCCCAGGCTCAGTGGTCAGCTCAGTGAGCCCAGGGGCAGAGCTGGCGTGGCATGTTATACCAGGGATCAAACATTTGTCCCTGCATTTGCCTAAGCAAGCTCTTAGTCTGCTGAGCTATCTCACCAGCCCCTTGTCAAGGTGTTAAGGTTACATTATTGAATTCATTATTTAGTTTTCAGCTACCTATGACTTGCCTAATCAAGAGCATTTGTTAAAAAGTTGATGTTCACCCTCTTCCTCACGTGGTTTCTGAGATATCTCACTTCCTTGCTGTCTTTTCCTCTTATTGGAGGTTCTTTCGCTGTCTCTTTATCCCTGCATTCTAATAATAGAGCTCTCTGAGGTTTAGTTTATGATTTCTTCTTTGCTGATATTGACTTTCTTGAACCTCACCTTTGCTCATGGATTTAGGTAGCCTCTATCTCTGAACAACTCCCAAATTCTTATCTCTGAGACCATTCTTTTATGCCTCACTCCTGCCCACTAGAATTGTTTACTCTAACTTAAGATTAAAAAATATATATGTATATATAATATATATTACAACACTCCAACCAAGTGATTATACTAAATTAGTGAAAACAAGAATATATATATATATATATATATATATATATATATATATATATATAGTCACTTCTAATATTGTTACCTTGGTCAGTGCTTACCATCATATTTTGCCTGATTGTTACAGTAGCTTCTTGTTGAATTCCCCTTACATGTTTTATCAGTGTAGTGGACAGCAGCAAAACAATAGAGTGTGTATAACCAGGTGCATCTGAAGAGAGCTTAGAGTGTAGAAGATGTGTCAAGAGAGGCCTGATTCAGGGCACTTTCTGATGGTAGGTCTCAGAATTTGCTAATGTGAGAGAGAGGGGAGCTCAGAATGTGGTCAAATTTTGGTCTGAGCAATTGAAAGCATGACATTGTGTTAAGAGATGGGGTGCCACGTTGCTAATGAGCCTTTACATTGTAGTTTCTTTTAAGAATAACACAGAAAACTGTATTATAAGCCTTTAAATATTCATGCTTTATAAACTATCTTACTGCTGATGTTTCAATAAGAGAATGGCTCTGTATATGAATATATCATTATAATATTCTTTAGAATTGTACAATAACATAAAAAGTATGATAGAATATTAAGTGAAAACATGAAATGATCAGAAATATGTAAAATATTTGTGGAGGTAATTACTTCAGAAATAGAATTTGCAGCACTATAACCAATTAATTATGCTGAATTCATGAAAAGAAAACCTATTTCCCTTTGAAGTAAAATATAATTTTTCAAATATATGTTTTTAATAAAATTTTATTAGAAATATATTAAGTAAAAAAAGAAATATATTAACTATCATTTTCTATTGTAGAAAATAGGTATAGTTTTTTACAATGTAAATGGTGAAAATATTAACAATTCCTTATCTGGATTTAAAAAGGTTTTTACTGGCTTTGTGTCAATAAGCTTCCCCAGAAATCTATTTGCCTCAGCATTCTTATTGTTGAGTGTAGAACCAAGAGACTCGACTTCAAAGCCCAGCTCTGTGACTATTCGCTGTAGGGTGGTGGTTGAGGTAGGTAATTTTAGTCTCAATTTTTTCCATTTGCAAAATGAAAATATTAGCCTGCCTTCTCTTTGATTGATAGAAGTTTTGAAGATAAAGTCTGATAATGTATGTAAAAATGTGTATCACTACCAAAATAGGAGGAATGATGGTTGTTTAGGTTGGTGTCATTTCCGCTCCATTCTCAAGGTTATGAGAATGACAATATAAAATGCTACTTAATATATTTCTAATGAAATATACTATAATAAAACCTATAGCCATTGGTTTTCTCATCCCTTGCAGGACGCTTCCCTGGAATGCCATTGTTATCTTTCAGGAACTAAGGCAATGATACAAAGACACCTTTTCAAAATAACAGCAACATTATAGAATGTAAATAATTTATGTTTACCTTAGAAAGATTAGCAATAACAAGCATAATTCATGGCATAATCTTCTATGCATTCTTAGTACATTCAACTCGATAAAGATAACAAACAGCAAATGTTAAGCAGATAATTTAAAACCTAAAGAAGGAAGCAGCAGGCTTCTTGGGCACCACATCTTTTTTCAGACTTCACCTTTTACAGAAGAAGCAATGTGACATTAGTGTATTAACAGTTGAAATAATCCATCTGGCTCCCAGTGTATAGGATGGAGGCCATGTACACAAACCTGGAGTTCAGACACAGTCTTCTTACTGAGCACCAGCACTTTAACACAAAGATTCATGAAGACCGTAATTCAGGTGAAACTGAA
The DNA here is from genome assembly GCA_004027025.1 of Myocastor coypus. Lineage (NCBI taxonomy): Eukaryota > Metazoa > Chordata > Mammalia > Rodentia > Myocastoridae > Myocastor > Myocastor coypus. Next base: position 1,627 of record PVJA010028256.1, on the reverse strand, counting down.
GAGTGAAGAAAATACGAATTTTAAAATTAAAGTAGGTGGGAGCAGATTTACGTAGTACGTGTTCAACAATCACAAACCCAAAGCAGATTTTGTTAATCTGCACCAAAGCTTTGCATTTTCTCCAAAACTGCATACGTTATGGGTGATAAAACTGATTAGAATAAAAATAGAATGCATTGTAAATTGAGAGAAGCTAATTATTATTTTTGAAAGGAGAACAAAAATTTTCCAGTTTATAGCTACTACTTCAAAAGCTATATAATAAAAGCAATATGATTATACAGTAGTTTGGCTAAAAAAGAAATCATCTGATGCCAGAGTAAATGGACAAAAATAAGCTGCAAAATATATCTTTGCTCATGAAAATGGGAATTAGTTTTGGCCTGCAGCCAAACTGAACTAAATATGAAAAAGAGGGAAGGGCCTGTTTTAAGAAGTTTTTCTCCACTCCGGACTGCTGCCCAATTCCTTCCTGTGTGCCTCCCTGCTTTCTCTACAGTGGCTTCTAGGGGAAGCAAAGTACATGCGCCAGCAGAGGGGCAACTTAACTGTTTTTGGATCTCTAGTCTGCCAGCCTGTCATGTATAAAATGTGAGAGTAGAAGGCAGTCAAGTCCTTTCTAGCTCTTAAAAATGCTTTCTGATTTCCAGAAATCCTGTGACTCAGCTTTTAGCACTAGTTCCAGAAAGGGCTACTTGGATTGGGGAGATAGCTCAGTGGTGTAAGTGCCTGCCTGGCATGTGCAAGGTACTGAGTTCAATCCCAAGGCTAACTTCAAGCATTTTTTTTTTTTTTTTTAAATTACAGGGGTCCTAAGTTGGGTGTTTTCTGGAATTATTTATTACCTTCAAACACATGATATTCTATGTTCTGTTGGGTTGGATTCACTGCCCTTTAGCCTAGTTTTCCTGTCTATGATCTTTTGCTGGGATATATTCTTTAGTAGGCCCACAGGTAGGAGGACAATTTTTGTAGAGACAAAACTGAGTTCCTCCGTGTCTACCGAACACTTTGGTGTACTGTCACTCTCAGCCTATTGGTCTCAGAATTCTAGGTTAAAATGTATTTGTCTCTTGAATTTTAAAAGCATTTTGCTATGCTCCTTGCAGCTGCCTAGTGCTGCTGTTTTATTCCTGTTCTTTTGTGTGTAAACTATTTCTCTATGAAACATTTTAAAATTTTTTATTTATCCACAGAGCATCAAAAATGTTGTTTGGTTATTTTTTAAGTTTAGTTAGTATTTTTTCTATTGTGCCTGTTTAATCCAGATAGTCATTCTTTTTTAATCCTCATAAATCTTTCCTTTTTTTATGTTCTCTATGAATTTCTTCCTGTTAGCTTTTCTGGTTTGTCTTACTATAACAGGTATGAGTTAAGGGGCAGATCTGCTGGACTAATTTCCTAATATTGCCATCTTGTGTTTTCCATTTCCTGACTTATATTATTGTTTTGCTAATACTTCTGAAATTTGGCACTGATTCCTTATTTGGACATCACATTCCTTCTACCCACAAGCTCAAGGTACTTCCCAGTAATCTTCTAGACTACAGATGTCTCTTTCCTTTAACCATCAGTGGTTGTATTCTATCTTGTCCCTCTGAAGACCTTCATTTAATTTTTTTCCTAG